>JANAVB010011796.1:0-68825 GCA_029216955.1 Iris pallida | reverse complement strand
TGATGTAAGGGGCTGTTTTGGACAGCAGTAAGGGGACTAAATGACAGCAATGTGGGGTGTTTTAAGGTGTATTGGACAGCTATCAATGGGGGTTTTTGGTGGACTGTTGGGGTGAAGTATGGACAGCCATATAGGGTATACAAGGGGCTGTTCTTAGGCTGTTATGATGGCAAATGTGGGGACAGCCATTGCTGGAAATGGGGGACAGCACTTGGGGAAATTCTGGACAGAAATTGGGAGAAGTGTGGACTGTCATTGACAGCCACACACTGCTAAAATGGACAGTGGGAAAATGGGGTGTTCCTCCCTCTCTAACACTCCACTCTCAACTCTCTACTTCACACATTAACACCTCTCACCCATATCATCAAACACTCTCCTACACACCCCTCTATCAACACAAACACACACACTCAACTCCTCTCTTGGCCGAACCTGTGCCCCCCATCCATATTAAGTATCACACATACACAACCATATATACACTTAATTATAAGCCATATATATATCATATATATAGATAGAGAGAGAAGATATATATAACCATATATAACACATATAGATTATAGGAATACATTATGATACTATGGAAACCACAAATCTAAACACATGAAAAATCTGGAATAGATATTAGAATACATCAAATCAATATACCAATAATTCTATAAGTGTCCAAATAGAGCTTTCTCCATTAGGACACGATCCTACTCCTAGGACACCTCTACAAATGTCAAATGGATACGAAATAGACACCAATGGGCACCAAACCAAGGGGTCATTCCTATATGTCAAAATGAATCTAATGCATGAGAGAAATGAGAGAGGAAAGGATTTATACCTCCCGGTGATCGATTCGATCCCGAAACGCCACCGACACGTAGAAATCCCAAACGGACACGAACAAGCTCCGAATCCTCTCAAACTTGGGGAGCTCCCTCCTTGGCTAGAATGGAGAAGGAAGAAGAAGATTTGGTGAAGAAATGGAGGATTTGGTGGAGAAATTTCTAGGGTTTGCTCTCTAGAAAAAATTGGAGAAGAACAAGAGAGAGAATGGAAAAGGAAATAATGAAGTGGCTAATCCCTATCCATACCAAAAGTGGCCAGCCAATATGGGTGGTTTTGTCCTATTAGGAAAAGTCCAAAAGCCCCTTTTCTAGTCTATTTACTAATACATTGGTAAGGGTTAAGTCGGGGGTAGTTTGGTCAATCCTAAAACACTAATCCATATAATACTAACCAAAATAATTAGTCTAGTCACTAACTAAAGTAACTAATATGTGGGCCATGGCTAACTAGTATGTGGGCCCACTAGAGTCAAAACTACCCGGGTCCCCGATACAAGTCGGAATGAGTTAAATTCGAACCCGACTCAAATAACCCAAAATAAAATAATTCATAAAATAATAATAAATTTAAAATGAATGACAAAAATACCCCTGTTTCTGGAAACTGGGGGTGACAAATCTATCCACCTTAAAAAAATTTCCTCGAAATTAAAACCAACAATAGTAAAATCTCAAATCACAAGTCATGATTTAAAATTTAAAATGATTTAAAATCTCAAAATCAAAGCATGAATTAAATGACTAAAAATTACAAAATTTGAAATTACTCTCAATTAGAAACTCCAAGTCTATCCACCTTAAAAATTCATCCTCAAAAATTTAAAACGAAGCAACACACAAAACAAAAAAAAATCATGCAATTTGATAATCGTATGCGTCTGTCCAATCATCATGATACTCAGAATCTCCGTCATACCAGTGAGCAAGGCTACGATAATCACAGAGTCCTCAACTACGGTACATACCTCTAGAATCATGGTATTTAAAATTTTTGCATTGTCGCTAGCTTGGCAGCGAAAACCTTAAATTCTTACACCCGAGAAATACGTCCATAGTCCGACTATATGTCCTCACTCTGCCTGCTAGCATGACCCTAGAGGATTCTAAATCTCATAATCGAGGCGACCTAGCCCATACAACTTATCTCAAAAGGAAATCACATCACAAGAACAATTTTCACCCAACAATCAAGAACAGATAGAATCGAAGTTCAAGACAGTTTACGAAGGCAAATGCGAAAGGAGATTCGAAAGATTGGAACCTGCTATGCTCTGCTACTGCCTGAGTGGGCTCAACTGTCATGGCAAAGTTCGCCCCTGCTGGCCTCCTATAGCATGCTGTACTCTGTCTGGGCTGCCTGTCTGGCTGCACGGACCGCACAGTCCTTCACCTGGTGGTCTGGAGCTCCACAGAATAAAGACTCCCAGCTTCATCCTACAAGCCTCCGGGTGTTCTCCATCTTCTTGCAGAAGGCACACTGGATGTCCTGCCTCCGGCCCTGTCCCTGGTACTGCTGGGCACGTGCCGATGCCTGCTGAAACTGCAACTGAGGCTGCTGCTGCTGAAACTGGCTCTGCTGGAAAATATGGGCGCTTCGCTGGCCTTACACTCGAACTAGCTCCAAGAGCGTCACTGCCCCTCTTCGGCTTGAGGCCGAAGTCCTCCTCTACAATCTGCCCTCCATAAGGATCTGCTCGAAGGTCGCGTCACGTCTCCCAGAGGTGCGAGTGCGCACTGCATGCATAAGGCCCCTCCGGAACTTCCGGGCCTTGTACCCCTCATCTTGGACCAGACTAGGTGCGAACCTGCTCAGGCGGAAGAACTCCTGCATACTCGTCTACCGACGAGTTCTCCTGCACCAAACTGTAAACTGCCCTCCAAAGCTGTCAAGGCTACATCAGGGTAGAACTTCTCCTTAAAGAGCTTCCTGAAGTCCTCCCAAGACAAACCCCTCACTAACGCACGCAGATCCGTACGATACCAAGTCAGCGCTATATCGAAGAACTGGCTCGCTGCAGAAGTCACCCACAGACCTCTCGGGACCTCTGCCAACTCCAGACTCCGCTGGACATCCTCTAGCCAGTCATCCGCGTATAGGATACCCTCAGTACCTTGACTCCTGTTTCATCTTCCTGAAGTCGAGGTGTGTACCGGGCCTCCCCTCCCCTGGCCTGCTGCTGTACTGGTGCTCCCTGAACTGTAGCCGGTGCATCTCTCTCCACTGCTGCCATAGCTAGCTGATGCGAGTTCTCCATGGTCTGTCGTAGCACTTCTACCTGACGGTGCTGTGCCTCTGCTTGTGCTCTCTGTGTCTACAGCATCTGCTGCAGAAAGGCCATCATCCCTTGAATATCTGTCGGTAACTGAGGCGGCGGTGGAAGAATGTCAGAGATGACCATGGACGGTCTCGCTGCTGGAGGTGGAAGACCTCCTGAAATCGTCGCTGCCGCTCCCGCCTGAAGGGCAGGGACTGATGTGGCAGCTCCCTGAACTGCAGCTCCCCCAGCTGGAGGTGGAAGACCTCCGGGAACTACCGCTGCTACTCCTGCCTGAAGGGCAGGGACTGTGGCTACTGCTCTCCCGACTGCTACTCCCGTAGCCGAAGGTGGAAGACCTCCCGGATCTGACCTCTCTGGAACTGTACTAGGCCCTGCTGCCTGAGAACGAGTCACTGTCATCCTGAAGACGAATTGAACCCAAGAGATCAATATGGCACATGATAGGATATTACCAAAGGAGGACAACTGAATTCCAATGCAAGAAGAGTTGTCATGGTAATCAAAAGATCAGAAATTTCCTAAAATGTGATTGAGTAACTCCTATCATACCCTAGTTCCTACGTCCTAATCACAGGCTCGTAATTAGTACTCTAAGCCGAGCACCATTACGAGATCGCAATAATTGCGACTCAGACCTGCATGGGCCACCACAAAAATGTGTCACGACCCACACCCTGAAGAGGGGCACAAGCACGTGGTTACGTCCATCCTACACCGCAGTATCGGCAGTAGAACGCTGTATATAGGGTCTGTAAATACTACGACTAAAATAGATCAAGGTACCTGTACAGTATATATACACTCCTAATGGAGGTGACATAGCAATACAGTCTCAATCACATATATCAAACTAAGGTAGATAGCATGGAAAGGAAAATACGATAGATAAAACAGAAAATGAGTCCAAGATCCACAAGTCAGAGCTATACACAAACATCCATGGTCTCAGAAATATATATAATAGATACTACAACTGACAGTGCTAGCTGGCTCGCAGGCCAGGCAAACCTAACTAGCTATCTACTCAGGGTGAGCAAAATCTAGTGGCTCTACCAACAAGCCACGGTCTAAGTCTACTCCGTCAGACTCTATCCCATAGTAGGTCGGGCAATCAGCCTCGGAATTATCTGTAATATGTCAACGGTATTCTGTCAAGAAAATGAGCAAGTACAAACACCAACAGCAGTTCCATGTGAATTGACAAAAGCTATAAGAGACGGTATAATAAATACAAGACAAAATCAACTGGAAATACATATCATGATGTGAGTACTGAAAAGGACGATAATACATAGATATAGGATGTCTTGGGAACTATTCGGAAGCCGAGTTACAACCCCTAAACCAAACAAGGACCGGGGCTGTAACCCTTCTCCCGAACAGAACTTAGTCACCAGAGATAATAAATATAAAAGGTGCCTTGAATTATTAGTGTGTTATATGATCGGCTTGGAAAAAATATGCTCAGGCTTTCCATCCGACCGGCTATGAACCCTGTATACAATAGAATGATAAGGCCAGTCACCATGGAAAGCTATGAACCGTATAGGGTAAGGCTTTACCCATCGTGAGGCGAGGGTATAGCTGTGAACCATATGTACCATAGAACCATGTGGAATTTGATCACACAACCGCTAATAACTCCCCCATCCCCGAATAGTACAATGGATCTGGACATGACACGTTATGACATGGGATTCCATAAGAGGGTAGCAAGTCCCCTTTTGAAATCGGTATCTATACCAATACACTGAAATAGACAGAATACGTACAAATATACCATGTAACTCTAGGAATAACATCCCATGTCATGATCCAACATATACTAGTCCGTGAACTGTCGTGACTGGAAATCGAGTATAACACTACAACTGAATCGGATATAGCAGATATCAAGACAATAAAAACTATCAGTGAATGTACTCGCCTGTGGTCCTGAGCTGATAGGATGAACAGACGCTCAGAGTGATCACAGACCTAAAATAAGATACTATGAGTCAAACAGGGCTAAATACTGAAAAATGAAGCTAATTCAAGTCATGAATGCAAGTCTAAGTCAAAACTAGGTCAATCTAGGTCAGACTGTCACACTAGGTCATACTAGCTCATACTAGGTCATACCAGGTCACTGGGAGTCAATCCAAATCAAACTAGGTCAATCTGGTTCAAGGGTTGACTTACAGTTGACTTTTGGTCAAAAAGTCAACTCTGGTCAACACTGAGTCAACCCTGGGTCAACCCTAGGTCAAATAAATCAAATATTGACTAACAGTTGTCTTTCAGTCAACTGGTCAACTCTGGTTTGGTTTCGGTCGAATTGGGTCGCTTAAAGGCTAAGTTTGACTCTCGGTTGACTTTTGTTGACTTTTGGTCAAAAAGGTCAACCGACGTCAAAAGTAGTCTATGAGCACCATATTTGATCATTACCAACCACGGGAATCAAGTTCTAACTCTATCTTAGACTTCTAACACAAATATCCTATTCCTAGGCAAAACTAGCATTACCTTACCAAAGTAAATCCTGATACATTTCCCAATACCAAGGAAACCCCGCTAATACCTAAGATACTAGCCTAGGCTCCTTAGGGTAGCTAGATACCAACCTATCTAAGGTTTACCTACCAAGAATTTTGGGTATCCTAGGTATCTAGGCTATGTTGGGATACATGGGTATGGTTTACCCTATTACCTACCTTACCCATATCATGAATTTACCCTCAACTCTCACACTCATCCACACCACTCACTCTCATGATACACTCATATATATATATCACACTCATAGGCTTCTCTATAGGTTTCTTATTGGTTTAGACATAGGCCAAACTATAGGTTACTAGCTACACTCTTATAGCTCTCACACACTCACACACAAACTCACAACTACACACACACACAAGCTAATATGTGGACAGGTTTTGGGGTTATGGTGGGGCTGAAATATGGAGATTTTGTGGTGGTGTTATGGGCTAACAAGGACAGCCATTAGGGACTGTCATATAGGGCATTTGGACAGCCAAAGGGGGTTCCTTTGGGGACGGAATTTGTGTAAATGGGGACAGCACCTATAGGCCAAAACTAGACAGCAATGAGGGTTTAGGGACAGCCAACATGTAGGCAAAATCTGGACAGATTTGGAGTGAAGGGGACTGTCATGTGTGGGACAGCACATTGGGTGATGTAAGGGGCTATTTTTGGACAGCAGTAAGGGGACTAAATGACAGCAATGTGGGGGTGTTTTAAGGTGTATTGGACAGCTATTGTAGCTCCCCTTTCCGAATTTTGGAATATTTTTTTATTTTATTTATTTGATTTAAATAGTGATTTTAGAATATTAGAATGATTATTTAGTTAATTATTACGGTAGATGATTTTAGCCATGGTTGAGTTTTGAAGTACAAGATGGATAGGAATCATGGCACGGGTAGTGCAGTAGTGTGCCTTGACTTGTGTATTAGCCATGGTAGGGAAGACAGAGCCATAGTGACGTCCTAACTAGGAAAACCAGGCCAAGTTGCAAACGTAACCCTTACCGAAGATTATTTATTTATTAATTATATTATTGACTTGTAGGAGACCCGGTTTGTGTCGATTTTGCCTGTACTAGACCCGAACCGAAATCGAGCCCGTTAGTCTTGTAGTAGACCAAAGACGACCATGTAGGCATATTTTACGTGTGTACAAATAGTTCCTAAATTATTTTGGGTATTGATGTACGTTTTTAATTATTTAATAATTGTACAGAAATTGGTGTTTCTATTATTAAATATTGATTTACAATATTTGTACAATTTTCTGGACTGGGGTAAAGGTGAATAGTATGGATTCACCAAACCACCATTTAATTATTTTACTATTATTTTATTAATTAGTGGTGATTAAATAAATATGTTTATTAATATTAGATATTATTATATGGGTAATTGAGTATTTTTAATATATAGATGTGAGGTATATATAAATAGATAATATTGAGATTGTATTTTCTATTAAAAATATATATTTAGATTTTGGAGATTTATTATATACGTAAATACATGAGTATATATAAATATGTATATGTGTTTGTGAGCCCATTTAAGTTTTGTGTATTTGGTTCATTATTGTTTATAAAATTTAGAATTAATATATTCATAGCATATCGAAATAGGCCTTTATACGAATGTATATATAACAATATTATTTTATAAAATGTTGTGTATTTACGTTAAGAATTCTATTATGGTAAATATTGATTTTATTTAGAATGTTTCATTATTGGAATTTGTAATTATGGCATAAAAATATATATATACCTGAGATTATATTGAGGGTATATATACATAAATCATTATAATTATTATATATATATATATATATATATATATATATATATATATATATATATATATATATATATATATATATGTATATATATATATACATATACATAATATATTATATATATATATATATTATTATATATATATATATTATATATATTATATATTATATATTTTATACATATATTATATATATCATTATAGCAGCCCAAAACCCAAGTGGGCCCAATCGAGCCCACAGCTAACCCCAACCGAGCCCATCTGATGACAGCACCCCCCCAATACAGTGATAAACCACCCGACCCCTCTGTTCTCAAACAGAGCTATTTCCGCGACCATATAGGAACGAATAGGAACTCCTCAAAACCCTAAACAAGAACCGACGCCGCCACCACTCCCTGGCGACCCACCCTGGGCCGCCCAGCGCCGTCGCCGTGCGCCGGAGCCGGTCGGCCGAACGCTGGAGCACGCGAGCATCAGCAGAGCACCAACAGCCACAGCAGGTACCAATGTTCACCCTCTTAAATCTCCTTCGATATTCGATCAAATTTCGATCTGTGAAATCCTACGTAGAGCCTGCATAACCCTCATGAATCCCTGCTAATTAGTTTGGGTTGAACTAGGTTAGTTTCGACAGAAAGATCGACCCAAAGTCGATCGAAAACCTATTCTAAACAGGACGTATAGAACAGCCAACCACCCAAGTTGGAAGACTGTTCTCGGCCAATCCAACGAGAAACCTAGGAATCTACTTGAACAGGTTTTTAGACAAACTAACCGAGATGGAAACCTAATTTTTATTTTTATTTCTAGTTCATTAAACAGAAAGATAGATCAGTTTAAATATCAGGAAAAACCTGTGTAAAACAGTTTAGAAAACTAGAAAAATTCTTCCGCACGACGTGCGTTCCGCCATTCTGGGCGACGTGGTCGTGAACCGAAGGCATCAAAAGCTGCGTAACGGCTTCGTGGTCGTGTGGGCTTTGGAGGAATTCAAATTGGTCGCGTGTGCGCGACGAATTTGATGCGTATCCGTCGAAATTCACCGTATCGTGCACTTTGTAAATTTCTTAATTACTTTGTGCACGCTCGTCAGATCGAGACGAAACTTGCGTCATCAGGACCGTATCATTTTTCTGGCCCTGTATGCCAAGTTTGGTCCGATTCTGAGACAGTTGATAAAATCGCCGTATCGTGGGCCCCACGGTCCGACTCAACGGGTAATTTTGTGCACGGCCTGTCGGAATCCAACTCTGGACATACGGTTGGATTCGTATCGAAAAACCGGATCCGTAGACATGTAGTTTGACGACTTTAGAAACCATTGACCTTGGTACGCTTTTCGGTGTAAAGCGGGTCCAACGACGGACACCATTTTTGGCCGAAATTACCGTTTTATCCCTGTGTCCAGAATTAGACTTAAGGACAGGCAATCCTAGCTAATTTGACTATTCTGAGAACGTTGGTAATGTTTATTTCAGCTTTCGGAGACAGTTGTGATGACTTGGACTTTCTGACTTATTGATTGGAGTTACATTATTGGTTCTTCGTGCAACCCCCAGGCAAGTATACCTTGCCTTTCTATACAGCTTTATTTACATGCACTGTCTTTATTTATTATCCAGTTTTTCTCATATTATCATATGTATCGTTCATATCCTGTTCATATATTGGTATCATTGATTTGTAGACCGTGTTCACAGTTAGCCCTGTGTCTTATTGGTCGTGCCTTGATTGAGTCGTGCCTCCGTGTCTTGAACCTTGAAGCTAACCTGCGAGTCCACGATAGGGACGAGGGTTAGTAGTTATTGGTCCACACCTGCGAGTCCACACTAGGGACGAGGGTGATGCTAATCTGCGAGTCCACACTAGGGACGAGGATTAGTAGTAGATGCTAGCCTGCGAGTCCACACTAGGGACGAGGGTTAGTGGTATAGGGTTACGCCTGCGAGTCCACACTAGGGACGAGGGTGATGCTAGCCTACGAGTCCACACTAGGGACGAGGGTTAGTAGTAGAGGCTAGCCTGCGAGTCCACACTAGGGACGAGGGTTAGTAGTTCAAACCTGCGAGTCCACGCTAGGGACGAAGGTTTGAGTATTCGTTTCGGCTATCCATTGACATCATGACATGAGTTCTCTAGTCCTTGTTCGACAGTTTATCTATGTATAGACAGTATATAGATTCGTGCTTATTCATTACTCAGTTTTATTTGTTTATCCTGTATTTTTCTCCATGCATAATAAACTGTTAGAAAGGCTCGTTTTTATGTATCTTGCTAGTCCTCTGAGGACCTGATGATCTCTTCAGGTTTAGCGAGTACATGGAGTTAGTTAGCAGAGCAGGATGATAGAGGATTGCGATGTATGATACAGGTATTTGTTTGTGTTATTTCTTTATTATCTTCTCGTGCTTTATATTCCATACCATGATATACTCTGCTTATTTATAGGCTCATATCATTCTTAGAGTCTAATCGAACAATATGCTAATGGGCTGCAGACCATGACCCATACTTGTTCATTCTTGTTTATATGATTCATGGAGATTGAGATATAGTTTAGATTAGATATGATACCCATGACCTTGACAGCTTATACGTACCCGAGTCGGGTTGGAGTCCGCTCGATACGTAGCTGGCTTGCTCACGAACTCGCGTCCAAAAAGCGAGTGCGGGTCGTGACAAGTTTTTTTGGTGGCCCATGCAGGTCTGAGCATATCATACCGGTTACGTAACTGTACTGGTACGAGCCTGCGACCTTGACTAGACCTTAGAAATCTCAATCCACTCTGCCTTGAAAACTCTCCTAGAAATTCTCTACGTCCTTGAAAACTCCATATTTGATCTCGAATATACTTCCTTGCTTTCCGTACCCTTGACTCTCGTCCCTTCCTATTTCGGGGTGACGAATAATCGTGCTGGCTAGGATTTACCAGAAATTCTTAAGATATAGTATAATATTGTCTGATTATTGGATTTTTGGTTGTTTATAGATATGAGGGATTATAGATGCTATATGCCCTAGATATATGTTGGTAGAATTGTTAGCAACTAGATAGAAGATAATGAGATTTTAGTGACCGTGTTTTGAGGAGTTGTGTGACCAAAGGTGGGTAGAAGTCCTCGAGATTTCGTAAATACCAATGACCAGAGGAGGTCGTAGAAACATTTTTGAGAAATTAAATTTAAGGAGATTAAAGTAATAGTGGACTTTGATTTTAAGGAGTAGCTATGAATTAGAATTTCGAGGACGAAATTATTTTTAAGGTGGGTAGATTTGTAGCTCCCCTTTCCGGAATTTTGGAATATTTTTTTATTTTATTTGTTTGATTTAAATAGTGATTTTAGAATATTAGAATGATTATTTAGTTAATTCTTACGGTAGATGATTTTAGCCATGGTTGAGTTTTGAAGTACAAGATGGTTAGAAATCATGGCACGAGTAGTGCAGTAGTGTGCCTTGACTTGTGTATTAGCCATGGTAGGGAAGACAGAGCCATAGTGACGTCCTAACTAGGAAAACCAGGCCAAGTTGCGAACATAACCCTTACCGAAGATTATTTATTTATTAATTATATTATTGACTTGTAGGAGACCCGGTTTGTGTCGATTTAGCCCGTACTAGACCCGAACCGAAACCGAGCCCGTGTAGTCTTGTAGTGAGACCAAAGACGACCATGTAGGCATATTTTACGTGTGTACAAATAGTTCCTAAATTATTTTGGGTATTGATGTACGTTTTTAATTATTTGAATAATTGTACAGAAATTGGTGTTTCTATTATTAAATATTGATTTACAATATTTGTACAATTTTCTGGACCAGGGTAAAGGTGAATAGTATGGATTCACCAAACCACCATTTAATTATTTTACTATTATTTTATTAATTATTGGTGATTAAATAAATATGTTTATTAATATTAGATATTATTATATGGGTTAATTGAGTATTTTTAATATATATAGATGTGAGGTATATATATAAATAGATAATATTGAGATTGTATTTTCTATTAAAAATATATATTTAGATTTTGGAGATTTATTATATACGTAAATACATGAGTATATATAAATATGTATATATGTTTGTTTGTGAGCCCATTTAAGTTTTGTGTATTTGGTTCATTATTGTTTATAAAATTTAGAATTTAATATATTCATAGCATATCGAAATAGGCCTTTATACGAATGTATATATAACAATATTATTTTATAAAATGTTGTGTATTTACGTTAAGAATTCTATTATGGTAAATATTGATTTTATTTAGAATGTTTCATTATTGGAATTTGTAATTATGGCATAAAAATATATATATATACCTGAGATTATATTGAGGGTATATATACATAAATCATTATATATATATATATATATATATATATATATATATATATATATATATATATATATATATATATATATATATATATACATATATGTATTATATATATCATTATAGAGCAGCCCAAAACCCAAGTGGGCCCAATCGAGCCAACAACAAACCCCAACCGAGCCCATCTGATGACAGCACCCCCCCAATACAGTGATAAACCACCCGACCCCTCTGTTCTCAAACAGAGCTATTTCCGCGACCATATATAGGAACGAATAGGAACTCCTCGAAACCCGAAACAAGAACAGACGCCGCCACCACTCCCTGGCGACCCACCCTGGGCCGCCCAGCGCCGTCGCCGTGCGCCGGAGCCGGCCGGTCGAACGCTGGAGCGCGCGAGCATCAGCAGAGCACCAACAGCCACAGCAGGTACCAATGTTCACCCTCTTAAATCTTCTTCGATATTCGATCAAATTTTGATCTGTGAAATCCTACGTAGAGCCTGCATAACCCTCATGAATCCCTGCTAATTAGTTTGGGTTGAACTAGGTTAGTTTCGACAGAAAGATCGACCCAAAGTCGATCGAAAACCTATTCTAAACAGGACGTATAGAACAGCCAACCACCCAAGTTGGAAGACTGTTCTCGGCCAATCCAGCGAGAAACCTAGGAATCTACTTGAACAGGTTTTTAGATAAACTAACCGAGATGGAAACCTAATTTTTATTTTTATTTCTAGTTCATTAACAGAAAGATAGATCAGTTTAAATATCAGGAAAAACCTGTTTAAAATAGTTTAGAAAACTAGAAAAATCCTTCCGCACGACGTGCGTCCCGCCATTCCGGGCGACGTGGTCGCGAACCGAAGGCATCAAAAGCTGCGTAACAGCTTCGTGGTCGTGTGGGCTTTGGCGGAATTCAAATTGGTCGCGTGTGCGCGACGAATTTGATACGTATCCGTCGAAATTCACCGTATCGTGCACTTTGTAAATTTCTCAATTACTTTGTGCACGCTCGTCAGATCAAGACGAAACTTGCGCCATCAGGATCGTATCGTTTTTCTGGTCCTGTATGCCAAGTTTGGTCCGATTCTGAGACAGTTGATAAAATTGCCGTATCGTGGGCCCCACGGTCCGACTCAACGGGTGATTTTGTGCACGGCCCGCCGGAATCCAACTCTGGACATACGGTTGGGTTCATATCAGAAAAACGGATCCGTAGACATGTAGTTTGACGACTTTAGAGACCATTGACCCTGGCACGCTTTTCGGTGCAAAGCGAGTCCAACGGCGGACACCATTTTTGCCCAAAATTACCGTTTCGTCCCTGTGTCCAGAATTGGACTTAAGGACAGGCAATCCTAGCTAATTTGACTATTCTGAGAACGTTGGTAATATTTATTTCAGCTTTCGAAGACAGTTGTGATGACTTGGACTTTCTGACTTATTGATTGGAGTTACATTGTTGGTTCTTCGTACAACCCCCAGGCAAGTATACCTTGCCTTTCTACACAGCTTTATTTACATGCACTGTCTTTATTTATTATCCAGTTTTTCTCATAATATCAATATGTATCGTTCATATCCTGTTCATATATTGGTATCATTGATTTGTAGACCGTGTTCACAGTTAGCCCTGTGTCTTATTGGTCGTGCCTTGATTGAGTCGTGCCTCCGTGTCTTGAACCTTGAAGCTAACCTGCGAGTCCACGATAGGGACGAGGGTTAGTAGTTATTGGTCCACACCTGCGAGTCCACACTAGGGACGAGGGTGATGCTAATCTGCGAGTCCACACTAGGGACGAGGGTGATGCTAATCTGCGAGTCCACACTAGGGACGAGGATTAGTAGTAGATGCTAGCCTGCGAGTCCACACTAGGGACGAGGGTTAGTGGTATAGGGTTACGCCTGCGAGTCCACACTAGGGACGAGGGTGATGCTAGCCTACGAGTCCACACTAGGGATGAGGGTTAGTAGTAGAGGCTAGCCTGCGAGTCCACACTAGGGACGAGGGTTAGTAGTTCAAACCTGCGAGTCCACGCTAGGGACGAAGGTTTGAGTATTCGTTTCGGATATCCATTGACATCATGACATGAGTTCTCTAGTCCTTGTTCGGCAGTTCATCTATGTGTAGACAGTGTATAGATTCGTGCTTATTCATTACTCAGTTTTACTTGTTTATCCTGTATTTTTCTCCATGCATAATAAACTGTTAGAAAGGCTCGTTTTTATGTATCATGCTATTCCTCTGAGGACCTGATGATCTCTTCAGGTTTAGCGACTACATGGAGTTAGTTAGCAGAGCAGGATGATAGAGGATTGCGATGTATGATACAGGTATTTGTTTGTGTTATTTCTTTATTATCTTCTCGTGCTTTATATTCCACACCATAATATACTCTGCTTATTTATAGGCTCATATCATTCTTAGAGTCTAATCGAACAATATGCTAAGGGGCTGCAGACCATGACCCATACTTGTTCATTCTTGTTTATATGATTCATGGGGATTGAGATATAGTTTAGATTAGATATGATACCCATGACCTTGACAGCTTATACGTACCCGAGTCGGGCTGGAGTCCGCTCGATACGTAGCTGGCTTGCTCACGAACTCGCGTCCGAAAAGCGAGTGCGGGTCGTGACAGCTATCAATGGGGGTTTTTGGTGGACTGTTGGGGTGAAGTATGGACAGCCATATAGGGTATACAAGGGGCTGTTCTTAGGCTGTTATGATGGCAAATGTGGGGACAGCCATTGCTGGAAATGGGGGACAGCACTTGGGGAAATTCTGGACAGAAATTGGGAGAAGTGTGGACTGTCATTGACAGCCACACACTGCTGAAATGGACAGTGGGAAAATGGGGTGTTCCTCCCTCTCTAACACTCCACTCTCAACTCTCTACTTCACACATTAACACCTCTCACCCATATCATCAAACACTCCTCCTACATACCCCTCTATCAACACAAACACACACACTCAACTCCTCTCTTGGCCGAACCTGTGCCCCCATCTAACATCAAGTATCACACATACACAACCATATATATACACTTATATATATAAGCCATATATATATATATATATATATATATATATATATATATATATATATATATATATATATATATATATACATATATATATATATAGAGAATGATATATATATAACCATATATATATACATATAGATTATAGGAATATAACACATTATGATACTATGGAAACCACAAATCTAAACACATGAAAAATCTGGAATAGATATTAGAATACCATCAAATCAATATACCAATAATTCTATAAGTGTCCAAATAGAGTTTTCTCCATTAGGACACGATCCTACTCCTAGGACACCTCTACAAATGTCTAAATGGACACGAAATGGACACCAATGGGCACCAAACCAAGGGGGTCATTCCTATATGTCAAAATGAATCTAATGCATGAGAGAAATGAGAGAAGGAAAGGATTTATACCTCCCGGTGATTCGATTCAATCCCGAAACGCCACCGACACGTAGAAATCCCAAACGGACACGAACAAGCTCCTAATCCTCTCAAACTTGGGGAGCTCCCTCCTTGGCTAGAATGGAGAAAGAAGGAAGAAGATTTGGTGAAGAAATAGGAGGATTTGGTGGAGAAATTTCCAGGGTTTGCTCTCTAGAAAAAATTGGGGAAGAACAAGAGAGAGAATGGAAAAGGAAATAATGAAGTGGCTAATCCCTATCCATACCAAAAGTGGCCAGCCAATATGGGTGGTTTTGTCCTATTAGGAAAAGTCCAAAAGCCCCTTTTCTAGTCTATTTACTAATACGTTGGTAAGGGGTTAAGTCGGGGGTAGTTTGGTCAATCCTAAAACACTAATCCATATTAATACTAACCAAAATAATTAGTCAAGTCACTAACTAAAATAACTAACATGTGGGCCATGGCTAACTAGTGTGTGGGCCCGCTAGAGTCAAAACTACCCCGGGTCCCCGATACAAGTCGGAATGAGTTGAAATTCGAACCCGACTCAAATAACCCCAAAATATTACAATAAATAAATAAATAATTCCAAAATAATTTAAAAATAAAAAATGACAAAAATACCCCTGTGTCTGGAAACTGGGATGACACGGAGAATGTCAAAAATATGTGTTGTCCTATTTTGTGATCTCTTCTGTTTTTATGTTATCAGGGGGGAATGGATTCAAGCTGTTTAGTTAATCTTTGTTTCAAGAGAGACATAGTTTCCTGCCGTGTCACACATGAAAGTACCGTAGAATTTTTAAAGCATCAAGTGTGTGATCGATGGACTTCTTTGGATCCACTTTCCTTTCGTTTCAAGTTTTTGCATTCTGATGGGACTGAACTGTATGTTGACAGTGAATTTTGGCTTCGGTCCTTGGTTGGGGGTTTCAATGGTACCCATGACGTGAGCTTTGATCTATTTGTGGAGCAAGTATACCATCCATGTTCTTCATCGACATCTTTTCCTTGTCAAAGCATTCCTATGGAACCTTTGTCTTCCTCTTCTAGTTCCTTGAGTAGTAGATGTTCTCCTACTGTAAAGGATAAACGAGTAGTAGAATTTTATGAGGGCTCAATTGAGACAGTAAAGAAGAGGAAATCAGATATGTGGCCTGGATCAATTACAGGCGTTGGTCAGATTTTCCTAAATGGTGTTGAAGAAGTTAGGCACGCTGTTAGGAAGGTATGTTTTGAATCTCGTCATCTATTCCATATTCTAAAATCTGAGCCGGAGAGGTACACCGTTTGCTGCAAAAATTACAAGACCCATGCTTGTTTGTGGATCTTCCATGCTATATCCATTTCGAAAGATAATCAAATTTTTGAGGTGAAGAGGTATGTGGGAGAACACAATTGTGGAGCTGGCTATATGGATAAAGGTAATATAGTTGTTCCAGCAAAGTTTGTGAAAAGTTTGGTTAGTGATATTGTTCGGATGGATCCTAAAAAGTCGGCAAAATCAGTTGTTGATGAATTCAAGGTTGACTACGGTTTATCTCTTACCTACGGGCATGCATACCATGGCATTAGGTTGGTGCACCAAGAAATGTATGAAGATGATGTTAGAGCTTACAGCGACTTGTGTTGGTATGTCGAAAAAGTAAAGGAAACCAATATTGGTTCCGTTATCGACTTTCAGAAAGATGATACGTCAATGAGGTTTCAGCGGCTTTTTCTTTCATATGGGGCTTGTGTTGAAGGCTTTCAATATTGTCGCCCGATGCTATATTTGGATGCGACTTTCCTTACAGGGAGGTTTAGAGGGTGTTTGATGTCTGCTACAGCGAAGAATGGTAACCAATAGTTCTACCCTATTGCCTACGGTATAGTCTCGGGCGAAGATGGTGATAATTGGGAATGGTTCCTTAAAAATCTCAAGAATGTTGTTGGATGTAGTAGGCGTATCGTTTTTCTTTCAGATCAAGGCACCGGTTTAGTTTCTGAAGTTCCCAAAGTGTTCCCTACTGCTTACCATAGCTATTGCTATTATCACATGAAGAATAACATACCACTGAAGAAGAAAGGAAATGAAAGAGTGTATCCGCATGTACTTGAAGCTTGGAGGCAAGCAGTATATGCTCTAACTCCATGTGTGTAAATGAGACAGATATATGCAGCTTTTCTGTACATTTTCCTTTATTTTAACAAGTAGAATGAACATTCTCCGTGTAAATAACACGGAGAATGTCATTATCCGTATTAATTCACACGGAGAATGACATTATCTGTTTTAAATTATACACAGATTGTCATTCTCCGTGTCATTTAGAACGGAGAATGTCATTCTCCGTCAGTTTAGAACGGAGAATACAATCCTCATGCGTTCTAACAATGGGAATGACTATTCTCCGTGCTATTCTCCGTGTTATTCTCCGTTTAAAAATACACAGAGAATGACATTCTTCGTGTTAAATTAAACGGAGAATGGTCCTTGTTTTTATGTGCTTGTTCCTTGATTTCCATCTTTATTAATTAGTCTTTTTTCCCTGTATAAAGGTGGGTATAAACAAGCAATTAAGAAGATTTATGATCTGAATTGTGGTCATGTTGTGAAATGGATGGATAAATAAAAGCCTGAAAATTGGTCAAATGCATTCTTTCCGGGATGTAGATACGACGAGGTTGCTTCTAGTTGTGCAGAGTCATTCAATTCATGGATAAAGGCTGAGAAGAAAATGCCTATTTCAGCACTTGTAAATGTCATCCGAGTGAAGATGATGAAGATGATCTCAGATCGCCACAAGGATGCAAGTGATTTCAATAACATATTAACTCCATACGCCGAGAATATGCTGAAGCAGCTTACAGATGATGGCATGTCTTATAAGGTATATCGGTCTGGTGATTTCGAGTTTGAGGTGATGGCAGATACTTCCTTCCACTTGGTGAATCTTCTTGATTGGCATTGTAGTTGTCGTAGATGGAAGGTATATGGATTCCCATGCAGCCATGCAATCCAATGTATCAGATTTGGTTCAGGCAAATCTGTCTATAATTTTGTAGAGCAGTATTGGACATCAGATTTCTACCAGAAGCTATATTCATGTGCTATTCGTCCAGTTCCAGATTCTGGAAAACAGTTTGAAAATAATTCAACTGATTTGGCCTTACCCCCTGTTCCAAAACGGGGTCCCGGCCGACCAAAGGTGGACCGTTATAAGAGCAATTATGAAAACAAGGGAAAAGAGAAGAGGAAGGTTAGGTGCCATAATTGTCTTGAATTAGGTAATCACAATCGCAGTACTTGCCCTCTCCCCCCACGTGCTTCTACGGTGGTCGAGGAGGCAGTGCCCCCTCGTTAATACATATACATATATTCTTCCTTTTATATAACTATTTTTTTCATACATTTCTTACAATTTTGACATCAATGGTTCTATTTTGAAGTCTGTTATATCTAATGTTTCACAGTTTTTGAATGCATAATGACCATTCTCCGTCATTCTTAGACGGAGAATGCCTATCTACGTTTCAAATTACACAGAGAATAGCATTCTCATTTGTTCTAGCAATGAGAATGTCATTCGCCATGTAATTTCCATTCATTTTAACACTTAGAATGACATTCTCCGTGTTTTGTGACATGGAGAATGTCATTCTCCGTTTCAATTTAACACGGAGAATGACATTCTGTGTGTTATGTGATACAGATAATGCCATTCTCCGTTTTAGGTGACACGGAGACTGACATTCTCCGTGTCGATTTAAAACGGAGAATGACATTTAAAACAAATAATGACATTCTCCGTGTGGATTTGAAAGAAGAATGCCATTCTACGTGTTAGGTGACACGGAGAATGACATTCTGTGTGTCACCTAACACAGAATGTCATTCTTCGTGTCACCTAACACGGAGAATGATATTCTGTACACAGAATGTCATTCTCCGTGTTAAATCTCATCCTCTGTTAATCTAGGACGGTGAATGACATTATAAGTATTAAAACGAATGGAAATGTTCATTCTCCGTGCCATTCTCCGTGTGGATTTGAAAGAAGAATGCCATTCTACGTGTTAGGTTACACGAAGAATGACATTCTGTGTGTCACCTAACACAGAATGTCATTCTCCGTGTCACCTAACACGGAGAATGATATTCTGTGTTAGGTGACACACAGAATGTCATTCTCCGTGTTAAATCTCATTCTCTGTTAATCTAGGATGGAGAATGACATTATAAGTATTAAAACGAATGGAAATGTTCATTCTCCGTGCCATTCTCCTTGTAATTCAGGACGGAGAATGATATTCTCCGTTTTGTGTAACACGGAGAATGGAATTCTCATTCGTTTCAATATTGGGAAATCCATTCTCCGTTTTAACTTATATGGAGAATGAACATTCTCTGGCGCTATAAGACTATATTTTCCATTCTTCGTTTAATTCAACACGGAGAAAGACATTCTCCGTGTTGAATTAAACGGAGAATGGCATTATCATTTTAATTAAAACAGAAAATGTTATATTCTAATGTGTACTTTAATTTAACACGGAGAATGAACATTCTCATTTGTACTTTGAATGTCATATTATTCGTAATTTTATTATAGAATGCACCGCAGATGTTACAAAGTATACAGACAGAGAAAAATGAAATTGAAACAGAAATTATAGAAAGAAGTTCTTTTATTAATATGTGTTCAAAGGCTCTATTACAGATTCAGAAAGACTCATACTGTTCTTCTACAAAAGATCTATTACAAAGACTCATATTGTGCTTAAAGAAAGCATCTATTACAAATTCAGAAAGGCCTAAAGAAGCATACAAGTGGGTTTATCTTCACAGAAGTGCAACCCTTATTCATCTTGGTGCACATACGAGAGGGTTTATCTTCACAGAAGATAGCATCGAAGCGTATTCCTCATTTGCTTTACCCGTAACCCCGAATGCCGGAATGTGCAGAACAAAGCACAACTTGTGGCTCTGCCAAGGGAATGCTAGACCATTTCTGAGAAGGGCATAGCATGACACCCCAACTTTTTGACAAAGCACGAGGACTGCCAAGATGTTGTTCAGGTTCGAACAAGGTCTTCTAATGCATCTCGAGATTCACTACAACGTGTTCTTCTACAAAGACATAACTACTTTGAACGAAGAGATCCACAGCCAACAGCCAACTGATGCCAGGCCATTCTTCTCTCAAAACTAAGTCAGGGTCATGCATAATGGAAATGCTATGAAGATGATGGAGTTTGCTCCTCAAGAATTCCCTTTATATAGGACATACTGTCCAATAAATGCAGATGAACCTAATAGTCAGCATAATGAATCTCATTTAATAGCTTCATTCCGCAAACTACTCAACTGTGCACCCCCCGCACCCCCCAATAAAGAAGGTGTCATTTAATAGTTGTTACAAGTGTAATTCAAAACTTACAATGGTCTATCATGCATGGAATGACCATTTTCCGTTTTAAATACGGAGAATGACATTCTCCGTGCTAAATAACACGGAGAATGACATTCTCTGTGTAGTTTAAAACTAAAATGACCATTCTTCGTTTAAAATACGGAGAATGGCATTCTCCGTCTAGCTTAACACGGAGATTGACCATCGTCAGTGTTTTAAAACTAAAAAAGACTATTCTCCGTGTTAAATAACACGGAGAATATCATTCTCCGTCTTACTTAGCACGGAGAATACATTCTCCGTGTTAAGTAGGACGGAGAATTCGATTCTTCGTTTTAATAAAAAATGGAGAATGTCAATCCTTATGCGTTTTAACATGGAGAATGACCAATCTCCGTGTTATTTAACACGGAGAATGTCATTCTCCGTTTTATTTAACACGGAGAATGGTCATCCTCATGCGTTTAAAAACTGGAATGACCATTCACCGTGTTATTTAGCACGGAGAATATTCATTCTCCGTATTAAGTAGGACGGAGAATTCTATTCTCCGTTTTATTTAACACGGAGAATGTCCATCCTTATGTGTTTTAACATGGAGAATGACCAATCTCCGTGTTATTTAACACGGAGAATGTCATTCTCCGTTTTATTTAACAGGGAGAATGGTCATTCTCATGCATTTAAAAACTAGAATGACCATTCACCGTGTTATTTAGCACGGAGAATATTCATTCTCTTATAAGTACAACAGAGATAGGACATTCTCCGTGTTTATTTAAATGGAGAATGGCATTCTCCGTTTTAAATTACACGGAGAATGGCACAAAATGGCATTCCTCATTGTGAACTTGGCCCAGAATGGTCATTGAAAAATGATATATATATATATATATATATATATATATATATATATATATAATACAAGACAGCAGATGTAACCAAAAGACGCAGATACAGAAGAATATAACTGCATTTTCATATATACAGAAAATATAATATAATACAGAGCAGATGTAACAAAACGACACAGACACAGAAGAATATAACTGCATTTTCATTTTCATATATACAGAACAATGTAATATACAATTCTTTCTTTGTACATTGCCATTTTCATAATGTATTTTACATTGTCATTTTCATAATGTGTTCATCATTTGTATTTGGACTTTTAAGCAACCTCTTAAGCCATTGCAACCTAATTTTTGTAATTCTATTGTGAATTTTGTCATCGTCCTTTCCTTTTGCTGGTATTGTGAATAGATGAATCATCAAGCACTTTATAAAATATGTTGTGTACAAGAGGCAGTTGGGTGCTTTTTGTTGTGGGCAATTTGAACGAAAGTTCGTATTTGTGCTTTCATACTCTATCGTCGACTTGCATTTTTGCCTCATCATGTCAATTTTTCTCCTGATAATAGGCTCTAAGACTCCCTCATATATTCTGCATCTGCCTTGCTCGATTCGTACGTGTTTTGCACTAAGGAGTTGTAGTGTGCCCACTCGTACGAGCTAAAGTTGAATGTCAGGAGTGTATAGTATTTTTTAACACGTTCATCAAAGACAGGAATGAATAGCCATTCTATGTCGTCCTGTAAACCCATGATTAGGTCATCGACATCTGTTTTGAAAGTTTCAATGGCACCGGCTTTTGCATCTTCAACACGAGCATTACGAATGATGGACTGTTTTTCAAAAAACAAAGACATAATAACATTAGTTAGTTTCATCAGTGTACACATGAATAGGAGGGATGTTTCAGTTTTGATTCTTACCAATGTATGGGGCAACATAAATGCACACCACTTATGTTGCACCTCTTGTGAACTTGATTGTGGTTCACTTCTTGATTTTTCTTGATCTTCTTTCATGATCATTATTATTATGTTTAGTATAGCAGCCTCTATGTCTTGATAGTTGAATATGTCTTGCATGTCTAATGATGTCAGAATAATTTCAACTTTATTTTGACTTGGAGCAGAATAATATACAAGATTACTGCACATAAATTTAGTTCAGTTAGATTAAATCAATAGAAATGGACACAAAAATAATTGTGAAAAAAGACGAAAGGAATATAGAAGAATACATACAATGGAGCCATCTTGTTTTTGAATACGAGGTCCTTGTAAAGCTGTTTCAGCTCTTCATCTACCTCATTCCAAAGTCTGAGGTCCTCGCATTCCATGAGTATGTCGCCATTTTTTACCAGTTCTGCAATTCTGGCTTCTTCTTTGGATGTTGAATCATCCATCTTATTGTCTTTTTTTGCTCTGGGTTTGGGTTGAGGTTTTGGCTTCGGATCGTCCTTAAGCTTCTGCCTTTTTGTTGTATTCTTCCCTTGGGGAGTAAAATCATCATTAGTCATTACATCTGATGGTTTTGGCCTCCTCTTTCCCTGTTACGCCCCAGAACCAGAATACTGGAGAGTGGGGGAATGACTCAGCCAGCTACGTATTACGGGTAGATGAATACCGTATAATACGATCAATGCTGTCTAACCAGACGAGGGGGGTGCATACTATATAAAGGTCTTACTATGGTCATTTCACATCTATTGTCTCAATCATTCAAGCAAGGAAACAGAAATAGAGAACATGTAAGATAAAGCAGTAAGGCGTCCCAAACGCTCAGTCAAAATGTTCTTGAGATCTGGCTTTACAAAATATAGCCAGATGATATAGCAAGTATACACAATTGTTATCAGCTGCAGTCTGACTTAATTACAATCATGTAAAAGTAAGTACAAGACAATCCGACTAACATGTCGGTGCCAAACGGCTAAGTAATAAGGTAAATAACAAAACGAGCGGTGAAGTAAGGAACCCACTCGAGTCCTCCTGCTATCATGCCTCTAGTATTGACCATCTTGGAGGTAGAAGTACGCTGGATCCTCGAAAATCGGCTCTAAATCTGGCCATGCAAAACCAGAGAGGTTAGACCTCTAACAGCAAGTACCACAAGGAAGGACGATATGAAGGACCTAAACCAGTAAGTAAAAGAATATAAAGATAATAGATCTCTGCTTTCCACTAGGATTCACATCACATCACGACACTTCGAACCAACCTCCCAACCAAACAAGCACAGAAGTTGGCCCGTCATGTCCTGACATTCTGATCATCCCAGTTAGGTAACAGAGTAGTACAGTACACAAACAAATCCTCTTAAACGGCCAATCAAATCCTACGGCTTGCTATTATGAGTCCCAAGTTATCCTGAAATTATACAAAAATAGGGATTCCTCAGTTCTTACTATGTGCAAGCAAGGCTAGTCTATCCAGTCAATCATGTGCGCCATGCATGAATTAGACGAGTCCTAGCAGGACGCCCGTCAATATACAATATACAATAATAATAAAAGCAGATACTGTTTCCTGCCCGTGTGGTAGATTTACAGTATCTGTGGGAACCAGCCGGCCCGTCGGGTACTACTCATCCCAAGGGGGCTGCCATGTAAGAACTCGGGAATCCATTCTCTCCATGCAATCATCATTTTATTTAACTTAATAGTCCCTACGTTGAGTGAAATCCCATGCCGTGGATCATGGTCATTCAAATGAGTACTTTCGTACGGGTTACGATATGCACAACTCTACAACGATACCAGTACGGTTAGGTTGCAGGTCTTACATAGCGTAATACAACAATCAAATCTAACCACGGTAATCATGCCTTGACCATAAAGTACACATGCTGCTTTTATAGAAAATAAATAAATAAATAACTAAATAATAAATAAATAGATTGAAGCCTGCATGTGCATGTATGTCAATATTCGGGATCAGCCAGTCGATTGTAATAGTTCATAACATGAATGTGTCTCATTCATTCATTTCAATAAGACGACTAGCCAGTCTCTTAGTTCCAACTAGGAACGCATGATCAATTTAGTCAAGATAACCATCGTCATTAATGGTGACGAGGCATGAAAGTCATTAGCATTAAATAGGGTTGAGTCTATAACTCTCAAGGTCAAGTTCTAGTCATACTGGGTATCCATGGATCAATCAAGACACATGATACATTCCACATAACAATCTGTATTAACAATATTAACATATCATGATTTATCAAGTAATTCACGCAAAAAGGCGTAAGGATATAATAGAAGAATTATCATGCCATCATTAAATGAATAGGTTGAGGAATAAATAAAAACACCCAGGTCAGGAAGTCACGCCAACAAATCTATGCTAAGGCCAAAAGTCACGCAAGAAGTCTATGCTTAAGACCAACAAGTCACGCTAAGTCTAGCTGGGGTGAGCGTGAAAAATGGGCGTGAACAGTGAGCGTGAAAAGTCACGCAAGCAAGCACAGCGTGAGTGTGAAGGGAAAAATCCACGCACGCACAAGAGAGCGTGACTAAAAATCCGCACGCTCATGGAACGTGAGCGTGACTAAAATACACGTGCGCTCATGAGAACGTGAGCGTGACTAAAAATACACGCACGCTCATGAGAACGTGAGCGTGGCTAAAAATACACGCACGCTCATGAGAACGTGAGCGTGACTAAAATACACGCAAACACGTAAGGACGTGTGCGTGACTAAAAATACACGCACGCTCATGAGAACGTGAGCGTGACTAAAATACACGCAAACACGTAAGGACGTGTGCGTGACTAAAATACATGCAAACACGTAAGGACGTGTGCGTGACTGGGCTGATGTTTACGCGAGCACGTAAGAACGTGTGCGTGAAACATCTCCCAAACTCCAAGTCCCATGGAGCCTTCGTTCCAGCCAGAAAATGAAGTTCCCAGCCAGAAACACGCTAAGTTGGGAGGACCAAAAACCCATGAACAGTCGAAATACAACAACTTAGATCTAGGAAAAACTAGCCACAGAAATAAAAAACGTTAAGAACTAATCTCTCTCAGAATCATGAGAGAAAGGAAAATGAACCACAAAAATGGTTCTCCAAGCAAGAAGTAAGATTGTACTTGCCTTCTCCTGCTGCTGGTAGGTGGTGGAGAGTAATGGGAGGAAGAAGAAGAAGTAATGGTGAGAATGAAGTAATGAGGAGAGAGAATGGAGAGGGTGGCTTTAAATAGGGGAAGTAGTGGTAGGTGGGAGTTAATGGGCCGGGTCTGTGGAGGTTCGGCCAAGGCCAACCCGAAGGTAAACAGAAGAAGGTAAAAGCAGAAAATAAATGCAGGAATAAAATGCAGGTAATAAAATTGCAGGAAATTAATTAACATGAAAATTAAAGAGCAGATAATTAATTAACATAAAAATTTTAAAGAAATTTAAATACAGAATACTACATGATAAATACTAAATAAATACTCATGAGTTGTACATGTATAAAAATACGCATTCCGGGAACGGGGAGTGACATCTCTACCCACCTTAGAAAAATTCTGTCCTCGGAATTTCAAATCCAAGCAGGATAGAAACATCGGGGCTAAACTAATACAAGCAATTCTAGTGATCAAGCAATTCTAGTGAGCAAGCAATTATTTCTACCATATCAAAAGCAAGTACTATATATGTAAATCTATCAATCTACGATATCAGGTAGTTCTATCCATAAAGCGATAAGCATGAGAAATCAAGACAATCAAGGTATACAGAAAGAGATATACCTTGTGAGTCAAACAGGTGTGGATACCGTGATCGGATATCATCCTCACGTTCCCACGTTGACTCTCCCAAGGAGTGATGACCCCAAGCAACACGGACAAGACTAATTGTTCGGTTCTTGAGTATCTTCTCTCTTTGGTCCAAAATGGACACAGGCTGTTCCTCGTAAGACAGGTTGGTACCAACAACCAGCTCAGAATGATCGAGGACATGACTTGGGTCCGATACATACCTACGTAATTGAGATACATGAAATACGTCATGCACCTCTCGTAACGAAGGTGGGAGTGATAAACGATAAGCAACATCACCTATCCGATCAAGGATAACAAATGGGCCCACGTACCGCGGACTCAGCTTCCCGCGAACGCCAAATCTAATGACCCCACGAGTAGGTAAGATCCGCAAGAATACGTGGTCCCCAACAGAGAACTCTAACGGCCTACGATGCTGGTCCGCCTAATGACGATGCCTGTCCTGCGCAACTCGAAGTCGCTCTCTAATTCCCTTAACCACTTCAACCGTCTGAACAATCATTTCTGGGCCTAACATTTTCCTCTCTCCGATATCATCCCATGCAAGCGGTGATCTGCACTTCTTACCATATAGTGCTTCAAATGGCGCCATCTGGATACTGGCTTGATAACTATTGTTGTATGAAAACTTAATTAAGTGCAGGTGGCTCTCCCAAGATCCTCCAAAATCTAGAGTGCAAGCTCGCAACATGTCTTCTAAAGTCTGAATCGTTCTTTCTGATTGCCCGTCCGTCTGTGGATGGTAAGCCGTGCTAAATCTTAACTTGGTACCCAGACTATGATGTAAGCTCTTCCAGAAATGTGATGTAAAGCGGGTATCCCGATCCGACACAATACTGACAGAAACTCCATGCTGCCTGACTATCTGTTGCATATACAACTCTGCCAACTTTTCTGTAGATTGCCCTACTCTGAAAGGAAGAAAATGTGCTACCTTCGTAAGCCGATCTACTATTACCCAAATAGCATCCTTACCACTTGGTGATCTCGGTAAACCGGTCACAAAGTCCATTGTAATATGCTCCCATTTCCATTCCGGAATAGGAAGTGGTTGCAATAACCCAGCTGGCCTCTGCTGTTCTGCCTTCACTTGCTGACATACCAAGCAACGGGAAACAAATCTAGCTATCTCTCTCTTCATCCCGTTCCACCAGAAGTGCTGCTTGATATCTTGGTACATCTTGGTCCCTCCAGGGTGAATAGAATACTGAGAACTGTGAGCTTCTATCATAACCTCCTGTCTGATATCTCCACTAGGCAAACATAGACGTGATCCAAACCTAAGCGTACCATCTTCATGAATTTGCATCTCCTTCCTGAGTCCTGACTCACATTCTGCCCTAAGCTTCTGAATCCTTGGGTCCTGTGCCTGAGCTGCCTTGATCCTATCTACCAAGTCAGATTGAACTTGTAGACTAGTTAGAACTCCTACATCACTAGGAAGTATAACTTCGATGCCCATCTCCTGAAGGTCTTCTAAGATATGCTTCTGTGCTGTCAGCATAAATGCGCCGCCTCTCCTGCTAAGAGCGTCTGCTACTACATTAGCCTTGCCTGGATGATACTGAAGCTCCACGTCATAATCCTTGATCAACTCCAACCACCTTCTCTGTCTCATGTTCAATTCCTTCTGAGTAAAGATGTACTTCAGACTTTTATGGTCTGTGTACATTTCCACTCGGTCACCATATAAGTAATGCCTCCATAGCTTCAGAGCAAACACTACTGCTGCTAACTCCAAATCATGAGTTGGGTAATTCTTCTTGTGGTCCCGAAGCTGCCTAGATGCATATGCTATCACCTTCCCATGTTGCATAAGGATACATCCTAGTCCTTTACCTGACGCATCACAATATACTGTAAAACCTCCGGGTCCAACCGGCAATGTAAGAATAGGTGCTGATATCAACTTCTGCTTCAAAGTCTCGAATGATGCCTGACATTCTGCCAACCAAACGAATGGTACATCCTTCCGGGTCAAGCGGGTCATGGGTGCTGAAAGCCTTACAAAATCTGACACAAACCTTCTGTAATATCCTGCCAATCCCAAGAAACTCCGCACATCTGCTACGGTCTTGGGTACTGGCCAACTCTCTACTGCTTCTACCTTCTTGGGATCTACTGCTACTCCAGCTCCTGATATGATATGACCTAAAAATAAAATATGATTCGTCCAGAACTCACACTTGCTGAGCTTGGCATACAACTGGTTCTCTCTCAGAACCTGCAATACTTTCCTGAGGTGGTCTTCATGCTCCTCTTCACTAGCAGAGTATACGAGAATATCGTCAAGAAACACAACGACAAACTGGTCTAAATATGGCATAAAAATACGGTTCATCAAATCTATGAATATTGCTGGAGCATTGGTCAAACCAAACGGCATTACTAAAAATTCGTAATGCCCATACTTCGACCTGAATGCTGTCTTGGGAATATCCTCCTTCCGAATCCTCACCTGATGGTACCCTGAACGAAGATCTATCTTGGAGAAAACTCTAGCCTTGCTTAACTGGTCAAATAAGTCGTCGATCCTGGGTAATGGGTACTTGTTCTTCACTGTTGCCGCATTAAGCTTCCTGTAGTCAATGCATAATCTGGATGACCCATCCTTCTTTCCCACAAGTACCACTGGTGCTGCCCATGGTGATATGCTAGCTTGGATGAACTTCTTCTCCTTCAGTTCCTCTATGTGCTGATAAACCTTGGCCTGCTCTGAATCCGCCATCCTGTAAACCCGATCTGATATCGGTTTAGTTCCTGGTGCCAATTCTATACTGAACTCAATATCTCTAACTGGTGGTAGACCTGGAAGTTCTTCGGAAAATACGTCTAGAAATTCTTCAACTACCTTCGGGATCTGAACTTCCTCCATTGCCGTTATTATTCCCTGCTCCTGCTGAGTTGCCTCTGATCTGACTAAGGTAAACCTCTTCATGCCTGGAATATCAAAAGATACACTCCCTCTACGACAATCTATTGTCACATGACTGTCTTTCAGCCAGTCCATGCCTAAGATAACGTCGAAATTTTCTACAGAAAATTCTATCAACTGGGCGGGTAAGGAATGCCCGCAAACTACAACACTACACGCTAGAATAATTCTACTAACTCCTACGAGCCCATTACCAGTGAGTATATTCAACCTCCCTGGCAATGCCTCGAACTCCATTCCTAGTCGTGTCGCAAATTGTGCAGATATAAATGAGTGTGATGCTCCCGAATCAAACAATGCTACTGCGGGATATGAGACGACGAGAATGTTACCTGCCACAACATCTCCCGATGCCAATGTCTCTTCTAAGGACAGAGTGAATGCTTGCCCTCGACCTCCTTGCTGATTCCCATGCTGCGGCCTAGCCTGATGCTGCTGCTGGCCCCTTCCTTGATGATGCTGGGGTGGTCTATGCTGGTGTTGCTGCATCGGCGGTCCCTGCTGTCGAAACATCTGAGCCTGCGGACGCTGTGCCAACGGCCTTACTGCCACTGCTGGTCCTCGATACTGGCCTGCCCCTGGTGCTGGCAGAGCAGGAAACTGCTGCCCTGGTCCTCCTGACCTCGAATTTATGGGACATGTGGTAACCCGATGGTCTAGATTTCCACATATTAGACATAGTCCATTCAATGTCCGACACACATCTCTAGTGTGTCCCATCTTCCTACAATAAGTGCAGCCCACCGGGGGTTGCTGGTTCTTCCTCTGTTGTTGTTGCTGCTGCTGCCTGGGTAGTGCTGGTCCTCGTATCGCCACATCGTGGATACGAATGCCAGGGGATGGTGCTGTTGTTCGGGGCGCTGCTCCCCCTCCTCCTTCAATCTGACTGTGGGATCTCTTCTGACCCCCACTCCTGGTCGCAAGCCTCTGAATGGTGAGCTCATGCCTTCGAGTTGCCGTCAATATCTCATCAAAAGTTTGGTAATTGTGCCCTTCTATCAATTGCAAGAGCTCAAGATGAAACCCTTGCTGAAACCTCATGGCCCTCTGGCGCTCCGTTGCTACCATCTCTGGGGCGAATCTACTCAATCTGCAGAACTCCGCTGCATAAGCATCTACAGTCTTGCCGGCCTGCCTGAGGTTGATAAATTTCTGTTGTAGCTCAAACTGCGCCATAACTCCATAGTACTTGGTCTTGAATCTTGCTGTAAAATCGTCCCAAGCCACAGGACGCCTGATGTCCACTTCCTCTGATTTCCACCAATCGCGTGCGAGATCCTGAAGTAACAACTTCACTAGATCCACACGTTCTTCTGCCAGTACCTTAGCTGCTGTCAGAATAGCCTCAATATCCTTAAGCCATGCATCTGCTGAAATGGCATCCTCCGTGCCCTCGAAACGGCGGGGGTTGTACTTGCAAAACCTGGCTGATGCTCCTGAATCAGCCCTCACTCCTCTTTCCAAAGCCGTCTGCAATCCTTGGTTAAGCAACACATTCTGCTCTTGTAGCTGAGTGTGCATGCGCTGCTGGGCCAACAACTGATGTTGCTGAGTAGCCATCATTCCTCTCATGATCTCCAGAAGGGCTGGTGTGTCCACTTGGATAGGTGGAACTGTCGGTGGTGGTGGAACATCCGGATACTGCGATCCAGCCGCTGGTTCCACTATCACTTCTTCCTGGGTAGCCTCTTGAGTTAGTACTGGCCCTTGTTGCTGACCAACAGGGTCAGGTGGTCCATGTTGCTCCTGCGGTTATCCAGCTCTGACAGGTGCGGACGAGGTACCCCTAAGAAAAGGGACAAGAGAACAATCAAACAATCGGACATGAAGGATCAATGAAGTCAAAGGATACCGGAATGTCAAGCAAGGGTTGAGAATAACGAATCATGAGATCAAGGGGGAACACGTGTGATTGAGACATCCTATAAATCAAAATACCCCACAAGTCTGAAATCAGACCTGCATGGGCCACCACTAAAACCTTGTCACGCCCCAGAACCAGAATACTGGAGAGCGGGGGAATGACTCAGCCAGCTACGTATTACGGGTAGATGAATACCGTATAATACGATCAATGCTGTCTAACCAGACGAGGAGGGTGCATACTACATAAAGGTCTTACTATGGTCATTTCACATCTATTGTCTCAATTATTCAAGCAAGGAAACAGAAATAGAGAACATGTAAGATAAAGCAGTAAGGCGTCCCAAACGCTCAGTCAAAATGTTCTTGAGATCTGGCTTTACAAAATATAGCCAGATGATATAGCAAGTATACACAATTGTTATCAGCTGCAGTCTGACTTAATTACAATCATGTAAAAGTAAGTACAAGACAATCCGACTAACATGTCGGTGCCAAACGGCTATGTAATAAGGTAAATAACAAAACGAGCGGTGAAGTAAGGAACCCACTCGAGTCCTCCTGCTATCATGCCTCTAGTATTGACCATCTTGGAGGTAGAAGTACGCTGGATCCTCGAAAACTGGCTCTAAATCTGGCCATGCAAAACCAGAGAGGTTAGACCTCTAACAGCAAGTACCACAAGGAAGGACGATATGAAGGACCTAAACCAGTAAGTAAAAGAATATAAAGATAATAGATCTCTGCTTTCCACTAGGATTCACATCACATCACGACACTTCGAACCAACCTCCCAACCAAACAAGGACAGAAGTTGGCCCGTCATGTCCTGACATTCTGATCATCCCAGTTAGGTAACAGAGTAGTACAGTACACAAACAAATCCTCTTGAACGGCCAATCAAATCCTACGGCTTGCTATTATGAGTCCCAAGTTATCCTGGAATTATGCAAAAATAGGGATTCCTCAGTTCTTACTATGTGCAAGCAAGGCTAGTCTATCCAGTCAATCATGTGCGCCATGCATGAATTAGACGAGTCCTAGCAGGACGCCCGTCAATATACAATATACAATAATAATAAAAGCAGATACTGTTCCCTGCCCGTGTGGCAGATTTACAGTATCTGTGGAAACCAGCCGGCCCGTCGGGTACTACTCATCCTAAGGGGGCTGCCATGTAAGAACTCGGGAATCCATTCTCTCCATGCAATCATCATTTTATTTAACTTAATAGTCCCTACGTTGAGTGAAATCCCATGCCGTGGATCATGGTCATTCAAATGAGTACTTTCGTATGGGGTACGATATGCACAACTCTACAACGATACCAGTGCGGTTAGGTTGCAGGTCTTACATAGCGTAATACAACAATCAAATCTAACCACGGTAATCATGCCTTGACCATAAAGTACACATGCTGCTTTTATAGAAAATAAATAAATAAATAACTAAATAATAAATAAATAGATTGAAGCCTGCATGTGCATGTATGTCAATATTCGGGATCAGCCAGTCGATTGTAATAGTTCATAACATGAACGTGTCTCATTCATTCATTTCAATAAGACGACTAGCCAGTCTCTTAGTTCCAACTAGGAACGTATGATCAATTTAGTCAAGATAACCATCGTCATTAATGGTGACGAGGCATGAAAGTCATTAGCATTAAATAGGGTTGAGTCTATAACTCTCAAGGTCAAGTTCTAGTCATACTGGGTATCCATGGATCAATCAAGACACATGATACATTCCACATAACAATCTGTATTAACAATATTAACATATCATGATTTATCAAGTAATTCACGCAAAAAGGCGTAAGGATATAATAGAAGAATTATCATGCCATCATTAAATGAATAGGTTGAGGAATAAATAAAAACACCCAGGTCAGGAAGTCACGCCAACAAATCTATGCTAAGGCCAAAAGTCACGCAAGAAGTCTATGCTTAAGACCAACAAGTCACGCTAAGTCTAGCTGGGGTGAGCGTGAAAAATGGGCGTGAACAGTGAGCGTGAAAAGTCACGCAAGCAAGCACAGCGTGAGTGTGAAGGGAAAAATCCACGCACGCACAAGAGAGCGTGACTAAAAATCCGCGCGCTCATGGAACGTGAGCGTGACTAAAATACACGCGCGCTCATGAGAACGTGAGCGTGACTAAAAATACACGCACGCTCATGAGAACGTGAGCGTGACTAAAAATACACGCACGCTCATGAGAACGTGAGCATGACTAAAATACACGCAAACACGTAAGGACGTGTGCGTGACTAAAAATACACGCACGCTCATGAGAATGTGAGCGTGACTAAAATACACGCAAACACGTAAGGACGTGTGCGTGACTAAAATACACGCAAACACGTAAGGACGTGTGCGTGACTGGGCTGATGTTTACGCGAGCACGTAAGAACGTGTGCGTGAAACATCTCCCAAACTCCAAGTCCCATGGAGCCTTCGTTCCAGCCAGAAAATGAAGTTCCCAGCCAGAAACACGCTAAGTTGGGAGGACCAAAAACCCATGAACAGTCGAAATACAACAACTTAGATCTAGGAAAAACCAGCCACGGAAATCAAAAACGTTAAGAACTAATCTCTCTCAGAATCATGAGAGGAAGGAAAATGAACCACAAAAATGGTTCTCCAAGCAAGAAGCAAGATTGCACTTGCCTTCTCCTGCTGCTGGTAGGTGGTGGAGAGTAATGAGAGGAAGAAGAAGAAGTAATGGTGAGAATGAAGTAATGAGGAGAGAGAATGGAGAGGGTGGCTTTAAATAGGGGAAGTGGTGGTAGGTGGGAGTTAATGGGCCGGGTCTGTGGAGGTTCGGCCAAGGCCAACCCGAAGGTAAACAGAAGAAGGTAAAAGTAGAAAATAAATACAGGAATAAAATGCAGGTAATAAAATTGCAGGAAATTAATTAACATGAAAATTAAAGAGCAGATAATTAATTAACATGAAAATTTCAAAGGAATTTAAATACAGAATACTACATGATAAATACTAAATAAATACTCATGAGTTGTACATGTATAAAAATACGCATTCCGGGAACGGGGAGTGACATTCGCCCCCTTCCTAATACTGTTTTGCATACTTCTGGTTCGACAGGTTTGTCAGGTTATTTTTTTTGGAACTTGTTGAGGCTGTGTAAGATGCAATACATCAATTATGGCTTTTTGATTATTGATTTCAGCATCCTTCTCAATGGCTTCTTTACTCAACAATTCAACTTCCCCTTGAAGCTTGTTTTTCTCATCAGTGAGCCTTTTATTTGCTCGTCTCACCTGCTCTGTTATTTGCACAGATATAAAACAAACATCAATGGAAGGTACGATGTTAATGAAAAAAAAGTAAAGAACATTCTCAGATTTAACAATGGAAAAGACATTCTCCGTGTCATTAGTACACGGAGAATGATATTCTCCGTTATTATTCTCCGTGTTAAATAACACGGAGAATGTCATTCTCCTTGTACTAATGACACGGAGAATGTCATTCTCAGGTGTAATTTAAACGGAGAATATCATTATCCGTGTGACAATAGGATTTAACATTCTCCGTTTAATCTAAAACGGAGAATGTCATTCTCCGTGTAATTATACACGGAGAATTGTTCATTCTACTACATGTAACAAGCAGAATGTTATTCTCCGTGTTACTTAAAACAGAGAATGACATTCTCCCTATATTTGAACACGCAGAATGTCATTCTACTTGTATTAACAAGGTGAATGTCATTCTACTTGTATATTTACAGGTAGAATGACATTCTCCGTATAATTTAGCACGGAGAATGTCATTCTCCGTGTTAAATCACACGAAGAATGTCATTCTCTGTGCTAAATTATAGGGAGAATGACATTCTCCGTATAATTTAGCACAGAGAATGACATTCTACCTGTAAATTAACAAGTAGAATGTCATTCTTCGTGTTACTTAAAACGGAGAATGACATTCTCCCTGTATTTTAACATGCAGAATGTCATTCTCCGTGTTAAATTAACACGGAGAATGAACAATCTCCTGCAACATAAAACGGAGAATGGACATTTAACTGCAATAAAACTTGTAGAATGACAAATCACAAATTTAAAAAAGAAAAGATTTTACCTTGTGCTGCATCCTTTTCAATTGATGCTTTATTCAACAATTCAATCTTCTCTTGAAGCTCTTTTTTCTCCTGAACAAGCCTGTTATTTGCTCGTCCCAGCTGCTCTGTTATTTTCACTGTTATAAAACAAACAAGAATGAAAGGTACGATGTGAATTAAAAAAAAGTTAAAGATTTCTCAATTTAACAATGGAAAAGACCATTCTCCGTGTTAATTTAACACGGAGAATATCATTCTCCGTATTAAATGACACGGAGAATGACATTCTGTGTGTTAAATTGACACAGAGAATAACATTCTCCGTGTTAAATTGATACGGAGAATGTCATTCTCCGTGTTAAATTGAACGAAGAATGTCATTCTATTGTAATAAAACTTGTAGAATGACAAATCACAAATTTAAAAAAGAAAAGATTTTACCTTGTGCTGCATCCTTTTCAATTGCTGCTTTATTCAACAATTCAATCTTCTCTTGAAGCTCTTTTTTCTCCTGAACAAGCCTGTTATTTGCTTGTCCCAGCGGCTATGTTATTTTCACTGTTATAAAACAAACAAGAATGAAAGGTACGATGTGAATTAAAAAAAAAATTAAAAGATTTCTCAATTTAACAATGGAAAAGACCATTTTCCGTGTCAATTTAACACGGAGAATATCATTCTCCGTATTAAATTGACACGGAGAATGTCATTCTCCGTGTCATTTAATACGGAGAATGATATTCTCCGTGTTAAATTGACACAGAGAATGTCATTCTATTGTAATAAAACTTGTAGAATGACAAATCACAAATTTAAAAAAGAGAAGATTTTACCTTGTGCTTCTAGCTCTTTAACTCTGTCATTGAGCATTGTATTATCATCGAAAAGTTCAAGGTTTTGTGATCTCAAATCCTCCAATTGCTTCACTGAACCATCTATTGTGCTTCTGATTGCACGTTGATGGATTTCTTGTACAAGCAGATCAGAATTCTGTCTTTTGATTTCCTCTAGTTTATGTGCCGAGCTCTCCATATCAGCTTTGACTGCACGGAGTTGTGCCTCTAGCTCTTTAATCTTTTCGAAGAGCTTCTCGTTCTGCGCCAGAAGATCAGAATTCTGTCTTCTTAATTCCTCCAATTCCAGTGCCAAGCCACCAATTGTGTCGCTGATTTCGACTTGTTCGGCACTAACCTCAGCACCAGGTATCCTTTCTTCCCCTGTCCCTCCCCTTCCCTCTTGTGGAATGTCTTCTTCTAGAGGTTCCTCACCTTCCAGGTGTCCTCCTTCTTGTCCAACAGATATGACCAAGTTTTCAAATATGTACGGAGAATCCATTTCCTGGGGGTACTCGGTCCTGAGGAAGGTTGAGATTTTGTACCCATCCAATGTGAAAAATCTTGGGTAATCTGTAATTGGTTCAAACTTCCTTTCTAGAAGGGTAGTATGTTCTGCAAACCAATATAGGAAGTATATTGTACAACCTTCCATCTTAGAGTAAACATCGGAGTAATCCCCTCCCACACATTTACTTGTACTCCTTTTTATACTATCCATTACATATTCCAATATTAACCTTGGCCAGCATATACTGTTGATAGCTTCTATGATGTCCACCAACGTGAAGAATTTGTATGGCAAACTTGAACCGCCAGTTTTAGTGAAGAATACAGTTTGGCACAAGTGGAAGATCAACAGCTTGGCCAAATCATCTGGATTAGCAGTCTTATCTCCATTACGAAGCTTCTGTAATAATTCGAAGAACTTATTTTTCACTTCCTGGTTAGTTACTTTTCCTTGTGTGCCATTGGAATTAGTCAGCAACCTTGTAAAATATGTTGTACACAGGTTAAAAGATTCTGGTGCTGGTGGATGTTTCTGTGTCTCCATTACCAATTTTTTGCAGTTAAAATCAGTCTCGCTTTCTTCCCTAAGCGGTAGACCAAAGATGGTTGCCACATCATTGACGCTTGGCACTATTTGGACAGTGTTGCTCAACTGAAAGTAACCAACACCTTTCTTGTCTTCCCTGTAGGTTCCTATCAAGTTCTCGAGGCCTTCTGTTGCCTTCGCCAATTCCTTTGCCTCAACTCTACTTTTGTAGAATATCTCAATTAAGTTCCAGAAACCGGTATTCTTTAAAGATTCAATAACTGGCTCGGGTAAACATCCGCCATTTACAGTGACAACCTCCATAAGTTCTAGAGTTGTTTTGAAAGTAGCACGGAAAACTCTAGAATCCTTATTCCTGATAGTGGTTTTTTCTACAAAACAAGAAAAAAAACAAAAAAAAACATAAACAATAAATTAGGTTTATGATAACTGTTATCCATTGATGTAAGAAGAAAATGGTCATTCTCCGTTTACTTTTAAACGGAGAATGACATTCTCCGTGTAAAAATACAAGGAGAATGGTCATTCTCCGTGTTAAATTATAAGGAGAATGACATTCTCCGTATAATTTAGCACGGAGAATGTCATTCTCCTTGTAAATTTACAAGGAGAATGTCATTCTCCGTGATATATTTTCAAGGAGAATGTCATTCTACGTGTTAAATTACACGGAGAATTTCATAATACCTGTAAATTAACAAGGAGAATGACATTCTCCCTGTATTTTAACACGGAGAATATCATTCTCCGTGCTAAATTATACGTATAATGTCATTCTCCTTATAATTTAACACGGAGAATGTCATTCTCCCTGTATTTTAACACGGAGAATGTCATTCTCCGTGTTAAATCACACGGAGAATGACATTCTCCGTGCTAAATTTACAGGGAGAATGACATTCTTCGTGCTAAATTATACGGAGAATGACATTCTTCCTGTAAATATACAAGGTGAATGTCATTCTCCGTGTTAAATTATAAGGAGAATGTCATTTTTCCTGTATTTTAACACGGAGAATGTCATTCTCCGTGCTAAATTATACGGAGAATGTCATTCTCCTTATAATTTAGCACGGAGAATGTCATTCTCCCTGTAAATTTAGCACGGAGAATGACATTCTCCGTGCTAAATTATAAGGAGAATGACATTCTCCGTGCTAAATTATACGGAGAATGACATTCTCCCTGTAAATATACAAGGTGAATGTCATTCTCCGTGTTAAATTATAAGGAGAATGTCATTCTCCGTATAATTTTAACATGGAGAATGTCATTCTCCGTGCTAAATTATACGGAGAATGTCATTCTCCTTATAATTTAGCACGGAGAATGTCATTCTCCCTATAAATTTAGCACGGAGAATGACATTCTCCGTGCTAAATTATAAGGAGAATGACATTCTCCGTGCTAAATATACAAGGTGAATGTCATTCTCCGTGTTAAATTATAAGGAGAATGTCATTCTCCGTATAATTTTAACACGGAGAATGTCATTCTTCGTGCTAAATTATACGGTGAATGTCATTCTCCGTGCTAAATTTACAGGAAGAATGATATTCTCCATGCTAAATTATACGGAGAATGACATTCTCCGTGCTAAATTATACGGAGAATGACATTCTCCGTGCTAAATTATACGGAGAATGTCATTCTACCTGTAAATTAACAAGGATAATGACATTCACCTTGTATAACAGGGAGAATGACATTCTCCCTGTATTTTATCACGGAGAATGTCATTCTCCGTGTTAAATCACACGGAGAATGACATTCTCCGTGCTAAATTTACAGGGAGAATGACATTCTTCGTGCTAAATTATAAGGAGAATGACATTCTCCGTGCTAAATTATACGGAGAATGACATTCTCCGTGCTAAATTATAAGGAGAATGACATTCTACCCGTAAATTGACAAGGTGAATGTCATTCTACTTGTATATTTACAGGTAGAATGACATTCTCCGTATAATTTAGCACGGAGAATGTCATTCTCCGTGTTAAATCACACGGAGAATGTTATTCTCCGTGCTAAATTGTAGGGAGAATGACATTCTCCGTATAATTTAGCACGGAGAATGACATTCTCCGTGTTAAAATACAGGGAGAATGACATTCTGCTTATAATTTAACATGGAGAATGACATTCACCTTGTATATTTACAGGAAGAATATCATTCTCCGTGTTAAATAACACGAAGAATGATCAATACCATTCTTAGTGACATTTAACACGAAGAATGATCAACGAATCATGAAAATAAGTTAAAGTTATACCTTCTTTTTGGATAGCAGGCTTCTTCTCCTTATATGCAACTTTTTTAGTTATCCGTTTCTTTGATCCTCCGTCATTCCCTTTTGGATTTGATGATGATGATTCTCTGTCACTCTCTTTTTGATAATCTGCTTCTTGATTTGGTAATGTCTTCGATCGTGACGACATTGTGCGAATGTCTCGAATGAGAGGGACGTTTGAAATTTTTTGGAGAAGAAACCCTAGATTTTGGAGGAACGTTTGAAGATTTTTGGAGAAACCCTAGATTTTGGTGGAGAAACTGATCGTCTTATCGAAGAAGAGAGAGTACGAAACATTTTTTTTGCTTTTTGTTTTTGAATAGCAGGGTTCGGGTTTGTTTGGAAAAAAAATTATAAGGAAGGGCAAAAAGGTCATTCGAACCCCGCTTTTATATATTAATAGATAATTCTGGGCACGCGATGAAATGTTATTTTGCTGTGGGTTTTACATAAAACTTTTGCAATTTTTGGGCATTTCATAAATTTCTGTGAAACCCAATTTCGGGGTTGGGCTTTATGAAAAACCTACCCGTAGGGTGGGTTTTATGAAATGCCCATAATTATATATTTCCACGTTAAATATTATAAGATTCCATTTAGATGCTCTATTGTCATTTGTATAGTTCCAAAAATACCCCTTCGCGCAAATTTGGTCATATATTTATGATTCTAATTTCTCAAACTCATATTTGGATTGCGATTTTATTCTTCTTCTTCTTCACGAGAGATCTGAATTCTATTGTTCTCATCTTCAGCAGAGATCGTAAATATCGTTCGTTGTTCACTGTGATTTTCTTCAGTCGAACTTCGCTCATCATCATCGTCATCTTCTTCTTCTTCGTGGAGTGATTTGAAGTTTTTCGGCGATTAGATCAATTGTGGAGAGAAGATCATCTTCTTTTCTTTTTTATAGATCTTAAAACAAGGTGAGAGTTTAGATATGTAGAAATTCATACATCATTTTCGTCCAGTCGCAAATTTTTTGTTGAATTTGAATTTGTTATGAAGATTATTAACTGAGCAACGATTATAGAGAATAACCATTATCCGTTAGAATTGACCGGAGAATGAACATTTTCCATTCAGAATGATCATTCTCCGTCTGTTTTAGACGGAGAATGATCATTCTCCGTCTGTTTTATACAGAGAATGTCAGAAATATGTGGTGTCCTATTTTGTGATCTCTTCTGTTTTTATGTTATCAGGGGGGAATAGATTCAAGCTGTTTAGTTAATCTTTGTTTCAAGAGAGACATAGTTTCCTGCCGTGTCACACATGAAAGTACCGTGGAATTTTTAAAGCATCAAGTGTGTGATCGATGGACTTCTTTGGATCCACTTTCCTTTCGTTTCAAGTTTTTGCGTTCTGATGGGACTGAATTGTATGTTGACAGTGATTTTTGGCTTCGGTCCTTGGTTGGGGGTTTCAATGGTACCCATGACGTGAGCTTTGATCTATTTGTGGAGCAAGTATACCATCCATGTTCTTCATCGACATCTTTTCCTTGTCAAAGCATTCCTATGGAACCGTTGTCTTCCTCTTCTAGTTCCTTGAGTAGTAGATGTTCTCCTACTATAAAGGATAAACGAGTAGTAGAATTTTATGAGGGCTCAATTGAGACAGTAAAGAAAAGGAAATCGGATATGTGGCCTGGATCAATTACAGGCGTTGGTCAGATTTTCCTAAATGGTGTTGAAGAAGTTAGGCACGCTGTTAGGAAGGTATGTTTTGAATCTCGTCATCCATTCCATATTCTAAAATATGAGCCGGGGAGGTACACCGTTTGCTGCAAGAATTACAAGACCCATGCTTGTTTGTGGAGCTTCCATGCTATATCCATTTCGAAAGATAATCAAATTTTTGAGGTGAAGAGTTATGTGGGAGAACACAATTGTGGAGCTGGCTATATGGATAAAGGTAATATAGTTGTTCCAGCAAAGTTTGTGAAAAGTTTGGTTAGTGATATTGTTCGGATGGATCCTAAAAAGTCGGCAAAATCAGTTGTTGATGAATTCAAGGTTGACTACGGTTTATCTCTTACCTACGGGCAGGCATACCATGGCATTAGGTTGGTGCACCAAGAAATGTATGGAGATGAAGTTAGAGCTTACAACGACTTGTCTTGGTATGTCGAAAAGGTAAAGGAAACCAATATTGGTTCCGTTATCGACTTTCAGAAAGATGATACGTCAATGAGGTTTCAGCGGCTTTTTCTTTCATATGGGGCTTGTGTTGAAGGCTTTCAATATTGTCGCCCGATGCTATATTTGGATGCGACTTTCCTTACAGGGATGTTTAGAGGGTGTTTGATGTCTGCTACAGCGAACAATGGTAACCAACAGTTCTACCCTATTGCCTACGGTATAGTCTCGGGCGAAGATGGTGATAATTGGGAATGGTTCCTTAAAAATCTCAAGAATGTAGTTGGATGTAGTAGGTGTATCGTTTTTCTTTCAGATCAAGGCACTGGTTTAGTTTCTGAAGTTCCCAAAGTGTTCCCTACTGCTTACCATAGCTATTGCTATTATCACATGAAGAATAACATACCACTGAAGGAGAAAGGAAATGAAAGAGTGTATCCGCATGTACTTGAAGCTTGGAGGCAAGCAGTATATGCTCTAACTCCATGTGTGTAAATGAGACAGATATATGCAGCTTTTCTGTGCATTTTCCTTTATTTTAACAAGTAGAATGAACATTCTCCGTGTAAATAACACGGAGAATGTCATTATCCGTATTAATTCACACGGAGAATGACATTATCTGTTTTAAATTATACACAGATTGTCATTCTCCGTGTCATTTAGAACAAAGAATGTCATTCTTCGTCTGTTTAGAACGGAGAATACAATCCTCATGCGTTCTAACAATGGGAATGACTATTCTCCGTGCTATTCTCCGTGTTATTCTCCGTTTAAAAATACACGGAGAATGACATTCTTCGTGTTAAATTAAACGGAGAATGGTCCTTGTTTTTATGTGCTTGTTCCTTGATTTCCATCTTTATTAATTAGTCTTTTTCCCCTGTATAAAGGTGGGTATAAACAAGCAATTAAGAAGATTTATGATCTGAATTGTGGTCATGTTGTGAAATGGATGGATAAACAAAAGCCTAAAAATTGGTCAAATGCATTCTTTTCGGGATGTAGATACGGCGAGGTTGCTTCTAGTTGTGCAGAGTCATTCAATTTATGGATAAAGGCTAAGAAGAAAATGCCTATTTCAGTACTTGTAAATGTCATCCGAGTGAAGATGATGAAGATGATCTCAGATCGCCACAAGGATGCAAGTGATTTCAATAACATATTGACTCCATACGCCGAGAATATGCTAAAGCAGCTTACAGATGATGGCATATCTTATAAGGTATATCGGTCTGGTGATTTCGAGTTTGAGGTGATGGCAGATACTTCCTCCCACTTGGTGAATCTTCTTGATTGGCATTGTAGTTGTCGTAGATGGAAGGTATATGGATTCCCATGCAGCCATGCAATCCAATGCATCATATTTGGTTCAGGCAAATCTGTCTATGATTTTGTGGAGAAGTATTGGACATCAGATTTCTACCAGAAGCTATATTCATGTGCTATTCGTCCAGTTCCAGATTCTGGAAAACAGTTTGAAAATAATTCAACTGATTTGGTCCTACCCCCTGTTCCCAAACGGGGTCCCGGCCGACCAAAGGTGGACCGTTATAAGAGCAATTATGAAAACAAGGAAAAAGAGAAGAGGAAGGTTAGGTGCCATAATTGTCTTGAATTAGGTAATCACAATCGCAGTACTTGCCCTCTCCCCCCACGTGCTTCTACGGTGGTCGAGGAGGCAGTGCCCCCTCGTTAATACATATACATATATTCTTCCTTTTATATAACTGTTTTTTTCCATACATTTCTTACAATTTTGACATCAATGGTTCTATTTTGAAGTCTGTTATATCTAATGTTTCACAGTTTTTGAATGCATAATGACCATTCTCCGTCATTCTTAGACGGAGAATGTCTATCTCCGTTTCAAATTACACAGAGAATAGCATTCTCATTTGTTCTAGCAATGAGAATGTCATTCGCCATGTAATTTCCATTCATTTTAACACTTAGAATGACATTCTCCGTGTTTTGTGACACGGAGAATGTCATTCTCCGTTTCAATTTAACACGGAGAATAACATTCTGTGTGTTATGTGACACAGATAATGCCATTCTCCGTTTTAGGTGACACGGAGAATGACATTCCCCGTGTCGATTTAAAACAGAGAATGACATTTAAAACAAATAATGACATTCTCCGTGTGGATTTGAAAGAAGAATGCCATTCTACGTGTTAGGTGACACGGAGAATGACATTCTGTGTGTCACCTAACACAGAATGTCATTCTCCGTGTCACCTAACACGGAGAATGATATTCTGTACACAGAATGTCATTCTCCGTGTTAAATCTCATTCTCTGTTAATCTAGGACGGTGAATGACATTATAAGTATTAAAACGAATGGAAATGTTTATTCTCCGTGCCATTCTTCGTGTGGATTTGAAAGAAGAATGCCATTCTACGTGTTAGATGACACGGAGAATGACATTCTGTGTGTCACCTAACATGGAATGTCATTCTCCGTGTCACCTAACACGGAGAATGATATTCTGTGTTAGGTGACACACAGAATGTCATTCTCCGTGTTAAATCTCATTCTCTGTTAATCTAGGACGGAGAATGACATTATAAGTATTAAAACGAATGGAAATGTTCATTCTCCGTGCCATTCTCCTTGTAATTCAGGACGGAGAATGATATTCTCCGTTTCGTGTAACACGGAGAATGGAATTCTCATTCGTTTCAATATTGGGAAATCCATTCTCCGTTTTAACTTATATGGAGAATGAACATTCTCTGGCGCTATAAGACTATATTTTCCATTCTCCGTTTAATTCAACACGGAGAATGACATTCTCCGTGTTGAATTAAACGGAGAATGGCATTATCATTTTAATTAAAACAGAAAATGTTATATTCTAATGTGTACTTTAATTTAACACGGAGAATGAACATTCTCATTTGTACTTTGAATGTCATATTATTCGTGATTTTATTATAGAATGCAACGCAGATGTTACAAAGTATACAGACAGAGAAAAATAAAATTGAAACAGAAATTATAGAAAGAAGTTCTTTTATTAATATGTGTTCAAAGGCTCTATTACAGATTCAGAAAGACTCATATTGTTCTTCTACAAAAGATCTATTACAAAGACTCATATTGTGCTTAAAGAAAGCATCTATTACAAATTCAGAAAGGCCTAAAGAAGCATACAAGTGGGTTTATCTTCACAGAAGTGCAACCCTTATTCATCTTGGTGCACATACGAGAGGGTTTATCTTCACAGAAGATAGCATCGAAGCGTATTCCTCCTTTCCTTTACCTGCAACCCCGAATGCCGGAATGTGCAGAACAAAGCACAACTTGTGGCTCTGCCAAGGGAATGCTAGACCGTTTCTGAGAAGGGCATAGCATGACAACCCAACTTTTTGATAAAGCATGAGGACTGCCAAGATGTTGTTCAGGTTCGAACAAGGTCTTCCAATGCATCTCGAGATTCACTACAACGTGTTCTTCTACAAAGACATAACTACTTTGAACGAAAAGATCCACAACCAACAGCCAACTGATGCCAGGCCATTCTCCTCTCAAAACTAAGTCAGGGTCGTGCATAATGGAAATGCTATGAAGATGATGGAGTTTGCTCCTCAAGAATTCCCTTTATATAGGACATACTGTCCAATAAATGCAGATGAACCTAATAGTCAGCATAATGAATCTCATTTAATAGCTTCATTCCGCAAACTACTCAACTGCCCACCCCCCCCCCCCAATAAAGAAGGTGGCATTTAATAGTTGTTACAAGTGTAATTCAAAACGGACAATGGTCTATCATGCATGGAATGACCATTCTCCGTTTTAAATACGGAGAATGACATTCTCCGTGCTAAATAACACGGAGAATGACATTCTCTGTGTAGTTTAAAACTAAAATGACCATTCTCCGTTTAAAACACGGAGAATGGCATTCTCCGTCTAGCTTAACACGGAGATTGACCATTGTCAGTGTTTTAAAACTAAACAGACTATTCTCCGTGTTAAATAACACGGAGAATATCATTCTCCGTCTTACTTAGCACGGAGAATACATTCTCCGTGTTAAGTAGGACGGAGAATTCTATTCTCCGTTTTAATAAAAAATGGAGAATGTAAATCCTTATGCGTTTTAACATGGAGAATGACCAATCTCCGTGTTATTTAACACGGAGAATGTCATTCTCCGTTTTATTTAACACGGAGAATGGTCATCCTCATGCGTTTAAAAACTGGAATGACCATTCACCGTGTTATTTAGCACGGAGAATATTCATTCTCTGTATTAAGTAGGACGGAGAATTCTATTCTCCGTTTTATTTAACACGGAGAATGTCCATCCTTATGTGTTTTAACATGGAGAATGACCAATCTCCGTGTTATTTAACACGGAGAATGTCATTCTTCGTTTTATTTAACACGGAGAATGGTCATTCTCATGCGTTTAAAAACTGGAATGACCATTCACCGTGTTATTTAGCACGGAGAATATTCATTCTCTTATAAGTACAACAGAGATAGGACATTCTCCGTGTTCATTTAAATAGAGAATGGCATTCTCCGTTTTAAATTACACGGAGAATGGCACAAAATGGCATTCCTCATTGCGAACTTGACACAGAATGGTCATTGAAAAATGATATATATATATATATATAGAACAATGTAATACAAGACAGCAGATGTAACCAAAAGACGCAGATACAGAAGAATATAACTGCATTTTCATATATACAAAAAATGTAATATAATACAGAGCAGATGTAACAAAACGACACAGACACCGACACAGAAGAATATAACTGCAATTTCATTTTCATATATACAGAACAATGTAATATACAATTCTTTCTTAGTACATTGTTATTTTCATAATGTGTTTTACATTGTCATTTCCATAATGTGTTCATCATTTGTATTTGGACTTTTAAGCAACCTCTTAAGCCATTGCAACCTAATTTTTGTAATCCTATTGTGAATTTTGTCATCGTCCTTTCCTTTTGTTGGTATTGTGAACGGATGAATCATCAAGCACTTCATAAAATATGCTGTGTACAAGAGGCAGTTGGATGCTTTTTGTTGTGGACAATTTGAACGAAAGTTTGTATTTGTGCTTTCATACTCTATCGTCGCCTTGCATTTTTTTCTCATCATGTCAATTTTCTCCTGATAATAGGCTCTAAGACCTCCCTCATATATTCTGCATCTGCCTTGCTCGATTCGTACGTATTTTGCACCAAAGAGTTGTAGTGTGCCCACTCGTACGAGCTGAAGTTGAATGTCAGGCGTGTATAGTGTTTTTTAACACGTTCATCAAAGACAGGAATGAATAGCCATTCTATGTCGTCCTGTAAACCCATGATTAGGTCATCGACATCTGTTTTGAAAGTTTCAATGGCACCGGCTTTTGCATCTTCAACACGAGCATTGCGAATGATGGACTGTTTTCCAAAAAACAAAGACATAATAACATTAGTTAGTTTCATCAGTGTACACATGAATAGGAGGGATGTTTCAGTTTTGATTCTTACCAATGTGTGGGGCAACATAAATGCAGACCACTTATGTTGCACCTCTTGTGAACTTGATTGTGGTTCACTTCTTGATTTTTCTTGATCTTCTTTCATGATCATTATTATTATGTTTAGTATAGCAGCCTCTATGTCTTGATAGTTGAATATGTCTTGCATGTCTAATGATGTCAGAATAATTTTAACTTTATTTTGACTTGGAGCAGAATAATATACAAGATTACTGCACATAAATTTAGTTCAGTTAGATTAAATCAATAGAAATGGACACAAAAATAATTGTGAAAAAAGACGAAAGGAATATAGAAGAATACATACAATGGAGCCATCTTGTTTTTGAATACGAGATCCTTGTAAAGCTGTTTCAGCTCTTCATCTGCCTCATTCCAAAGTCTGAGGTCCTCGCATTCCATGAGTATGTCGCCATTTTTTACCAGTTCTGCAATTCTGGCTTCTTCTTTGGATGTTGAATCATCCTTCTTATTGTCTTTTTTTGCTCTGGGTTTGGGTTGAGGTTTTGGCTTCGGATCGTCCTTAAGCTTCTGCCTTTTTGTTGTATTCTTCCCTTGGGGAGTAAAATCATCATTAGTCATTACATCTGATGGTTTTGGCCTCCTCTTTCCCCCCTTCCTAATACTGTTTTGCATACTTCTGGTTCGACAGGTTTGTCAGGTTGTTTTTTTGGAACTTGTTGAGGCTGTGTAAGATGCAATACATCAATTATGGCTTTTTGATTATTGATTTCAGCATCCTTCTCAATGGCTTCTTTACTCAACAATTCAACTTCCCCTTGAAGCTTGTTTTTCTCATCAGTGAGCCTTTTATTTGCTCGTCTCACCTGCTCTGTTATTTGCACAGATATAAAACAAACATCAATGGAAGGTACGATGTTAATAAAAAAAAAGTAAAGAACATTCTCAGTTTTAACAATGAAAAAGACATTCTCCGTGTCATTAGTACACGGAGAATGATATTCTCCGTGTTAAATAACACGGAGAATGTCATTCTCAGGTGTAATTTAAACGGAGAATATCATTATCCGTGTGACAATAGGATTTAACATTCTCCGTTTAATCTAAAACGGAGAATATCATTCTCCGTGTAATTATACACGGAGAATTGTTCATTCTACTACATGTAACAAGCAGAATGTCATTCTCCGTGTTACTTAAAACGGAGAATGACATTCTCCCTATATTTTAACACGCAGAATGTCATTCTACTTGTATTAACAAGGTGAATGTCATTCTACTTGTATATTTACAGGTAGAATGACATTCTCCGTATAATTTAGCACGGAGAATGTCATTCTCCGTGTTAAATCACACGGAGAATGTCATTCTCCGTGCTAAATTATAGGGAGAATGACATTCTCCGTATAATTTAGCACGGAGAATGACATTTTACCTGTAAATTAACAAGCAGAATGTCATTCTCCGTGTTACTTAAAACGGAGAATGACATTCTCCCTGTATTTTAACACGCAGAATGTCATTCTCCGTGTTAAATTAACACGGAGAATGAACAATCTCATGCAACATAAAACGGAGAATGGACGTTTAACTGCAATAAAACTTGTAGAATGACAAATCATAAATTTAAAAAAGAAAAGATTTTACCTTGTGCTGCATCCTTTTCAATTGATGCTTTATTCAACAATTCAATCTTCTCTTGAAGCTCTTTTTTCTCCTGAACAAGCCTATTATTTGCTCGTCCCAGCTGCTCTGTTATTTTCACTGTTATAAAACAAACAAGAATGAAAAGTACGATGTGAATTAAAAAAAAAGTTAAAGATTTCTCAATTTAACAATGGAAAAGACCATTCTCCGTGTTAATTTAACACGGAGAATATCATTCTCCGTATTAAATGACACGGAGAATGACATTCTGTGTGTTAAATTGACACGAAGAATGACATTCTCCGTGTTAAATTAAACGGAGAATGTCATTCTATTGTAATAAAACTTGTAGAATGACAAATCACAAATTTAAAAAAGAAAAGATTTTACCTTGTGCTGCATCCTTTTCAATTGCTGCTTTATTCAACAATTCAATCTTCTCTTGAAGCTCTTTTTTCTCCTTAACAAGCCTGTTATTTGCTTGTCCCAGCTGCTCTGTTATTTTCACTGTTATAAAACAAACAAGAATGAAAGGTACGATATGAATTAAAAAAAATTTAAAGATTTCTCAATTTAACAATAGAAAAGACCATTCTCCGTGTTAATTTAACACGGAGAATATTATTCTCCGTATTAAATTGACACGGAGAATGTCATTCTCCGTGTCATTTAATACGGAGAATGATATTCTCCGTATTAAATTGACACAGAGAATGTTATTCTATTGTAATAAAACTTGTAGAATGACAAATCACAAATTTAAAAAAGAGAAGATTTTACCTTATGCTTCTAGCTCTTTAACTCTGTCATTGAGCATTGTATTATCATCGAAAAGTTCAAGGTTTTGTGATCTCAAATCCTCCAATTGCTTCACTGAACCATCTATTGTGCTTCTGATTGCACGTTGATGGGCTTCTTGTACAAGCAGATCAGAATTCTGTCTTTTGATTTCCTCTAGTTCATGTGCCGAGCTCTCCATATCAGCTTTGACTGCACGGAGTTGTGCCTCTAGCTCTTTAATCTTTTCGAGGAGCTTCTCGTTCTGCGCCAGAAGATCAGAATTCTGTCTTCTTAATTCCTCCAATTCCAGTGCCAAGCCACCAATTGTGTCGCTGATTTCGACTTGTTCGGCACTAACCTCAGCACCAGGTATCCTTTCTTCCCCTGTCTCTCCCCTTCCCTCTTGTGGAATGTCTTCTTCTAGAGGTTCCTCACCTTCCAGGTGTCCTCCTTCTTGTCCAACAGATGTGACCAAGTTTTCAAATATGTACGGAGAATCCATTTCATGGGGGTACTCGGTCCTGAGGAAGGTTGAGATTCTGTACCCATCCCATGTGAAAAATCTTGGGTAATCTGTAATTGGTTCAAACTTCCTTTCCAGAAGGGTAGTATGTTCTGCAAACCAATATAGGAAGTATATTGTACAACCTTCCATCTTAGAGTAAACATCGGAGTAATTCCGTCCCACACATTTACTTGTACTCCTTTTTATACTATCCATGACATATTCCAGTATTAACCTTGGCCAGCATATACTGTTGATAGCTTCTATGCTGTCCACCAACGTGAAGAATTTGTACGGCAAACTTGAACCGCCAGTTTTAGTGAAGAATACTGTTTGGCACAAGTGGAAGATCAACAGCTTGGCAAAATCATCTGGATTAGCAGTCTTATCTCCATTACGAAGCTTCTGTAATAATTCGAAGAACTTATTTTTCACTTCCTGGTTAGTTACTTTTCCTTGTGTGCCCTTAGAATTAGTCAGCAACCTTGTAAAATGCGTTGTACACAGGTTAAAAGATTCTGGTGCTGGTGGATGTTTCTGTGTCTCCATTACCAATTTTCTGCAGTTAAAATCAGTCTCGCTTTTTTTCCTAAGCGGTAGACCGAAGATGGTTGCCACATCATTGACGCTTGGCACTATTTGGACAGTGTTGCTCAACTGAAAGTAACCAACACCTTTCTTGTCTTCCCTGTAGGTTCCTATCAAGTTCTCGAGGCCTTTTGTTGCCTTCGCCAATTCCTTTGCCTCAACTCTACTTTTGTAGAATATCTCAATTAAGTTCCAGAAACCGGTATTCTTTAAAGATTCAATGACTAGCTCGGGTAAACATCCGCCATTTACAGTGACAACCTCCATAAGTTCTAGAGTTGTTTTGAAAGTAGCACGGAAAACTCTAGAATCCTTATTCCTGATAGTGGTTTTTTCTACAAAACAAGAAAAAAAAAACATAAACAATAAATTAGGTTTATGATAACTGTTATCCATTGATATAAGAAGAAAATGGTCATTCTCCGTTTACTTTTAAACGGAGAATGACATTCTCCGTGTAAAAATACAAGGAGAATGGTCATTCTCCGTGTTAAATTATAAGGAGAATGACATTCTCCGTATAATTTAGCACGGAGAATGTCATTCTCCTTGTAAATTTACAAGGAGAATGACATTCTCCGTGATATATTTTCAAGGAGAATGTCATTCTACGTGTTAAATTACACGGAGAATATCATTATACCTGTAAATTAACAAGGAGAATGACATTCTCCCTGTATTTTAACACGAAGAATATCATTCTCCGTGCTAAATTATACGGAGAATGTCATTCTCCTTATAATTTAACACGGAGAATGACCATTCTCCCTGTATTTTTAGCACGGAGAATGTCATTCTCCCTGTATTTTAACACGGAGAATGACATTCTCCGTGCTAAATTTACAGGGAGAATGACATTCTCCGTGCTAAATTATACGGAGAATGACATTCTCCCTGTAAATATACAAGGTGAATGTCATTCTCCGTGTTAAATTATAAGGAGAATGTCATTCTCCTTGTATTTTAACACGGAGAATGTCATTCTCCGTGCTAAATTATACGGAGAATGTCATTCTCCTCATAATTTAGCACGGAGAATGTCATTCTCCCTGTAAATTTAGCACGGAGAATGACATTTTTCGTGTGATTTAACACGGAGAATGTCATTCTCCGTGTTAAATCACACGGAGAATGACATTCTCCGTGCTAAATTATAAGGAGAATGACATTCTCCGTGCTAAATTATACGGAGAATGACATTCTCCCTGTAAATATACAAGGTGAATGTCATTCTCCGTGTTAAATTATAAGGAGAATGTCATTCTCCGTATAATTTTAACACGGAGAATGTCATTCTCCGTGCTAAATTATACGGAGAATGTCATTCTCCTTATAATTTAGCACGGAGAATGTCATTCTCCCTGTAAATTTAGCACGGAGAATGACATTCTCCGTGCTAAATTATAAGGAGAATGACATTCTCCGTGCTAAATTTTACGGAGAATGACATTCTCCCTGTAAATATACAAGGTGAATGTCATTCTCCGTGTTAAATTATAAGGAGAATGTCATTCTCCGTATAATTTTAACACGGAGAATGTCATTCTCCGTGCTAAATTATACGGAGAATGTCATTCTCCGTGCTAAATTTACAGGGAGAATGACATTCTCCGTGCTAAATTATACGGAGAATGACATTCTCCGTGCTAAATTATACGGAGAATGTCATTCTACCTGTAAATTAACAAGGAGAATGACATTCACCTTGTATAACAGGGAGAATGATATTCTCCCTGTATTTTAACACGGAGAATGTCATTCTCCGTGTTAAATCACACGGAGAATGACATTCTCCGTGCTAAATTATAAGGAGAATGACATTCTCCGTGCTAAATTATACGGAGAATGACATTCTCCGTGCTAAATTATAAGGAGAATGACATTCTACCCGTAAATTAACAAGGTGAATGTCATTCTACTTGTATATTTACAGGTAGAATGACATTCTCCGTATAATTTAGCACGGAGAATGTCATTCTCCGTGCTAAATTATACGGAGAATGTCATTCTCCGTGCTAAATTATACGGAGAATGACATTCTCCGTGTTAAAATACAGGGAGAATGACATTCTGCTTATAATTTAACACGGAGAATGACATTCACTTTGTATATTTACAGGGAGAATGTCATTCTCCGTGTTAAATAACACGGAGAATGATCAATACCATTCTTAGTGACATTTAACACGGAGAATGATCAACGAATCATGAAAATAAGTTAAAGTTATACCTCTTTTTGGATAGCAGGCTTCTTCTCCTTATATGCAACTTTTTTAGTTATCCGTTTCTTTGATCCTCCGTCATTCCCTTTTGGATTTGATGATGATGATTCTCCGTCACTCTCTTTTTGATAATCTGCTTCTTGATTTGGTAATGTCTTCGATTGTGACGACATTGTGCGAATGTCTCGAATGAGAGGGACGTTTGAAATTTTTGGAGGAGAAACCCTAAATTTTGGAGGAACGTTTGAAGATTTTTGGAGAAACCCTAGATTTTGGAGGAGAAACTGATCGTCTTATCGAAGAAGAGAGAGTACGAAAAGTTTTTTTGCTTTTTGTTTTTGAATAGCAGGGTTCGGGTTTGTTTGAAAAAAAAATATAAGGAAGGACAAAAAGGTCATTCGAATCCCGCTTTTATATATTAATAGATAATTCTGGACACGCGATGAAATGTTATTTTGCTGTAGGTTTTACATAAAAACTTTTGCAATTTTGGGACATTTCATAAATTTTCTCTTTTTTTAATTGAACCGAATCTCTCATTCAGTTCGGTCGGTTCTCAGTCCAAAACCGAATAATGCTCCCCCGTAAAGGATAGTAGCTGGGTGTAGCAGCTCTATTATCTCCCAACGATGGTAAGGATAAGTAATTTCCTTGTCCGGCAAATTGTTTCATTTTGGATTAAACCGCTTTCAACACAATATATGTGAGCCTTGAGGCTAAGCAACTCCATATAATCATTCTTCAATACTCTTTTCAAGAAAACTTTTGTATAAGTTGCATATTTAAGTATATGAAAAAAGAAAAAGAAATCTCCGAATAGTATAGCTGTTTATGGCAGTATAAAGGTTGCTAAAAAACCAATGAGATCCCAAGGTTCCAGGTATCTCTAGGACGATGTATTACAACTACTGCAAGGACAGACCTCAACTCCCATATATTATATCTAACCTATTTATTAAATATACGCTTCTGGAATCTTCTGTTTCACCATGATTTTTTTTTCCTTTCCAAGCCGTCGTTATCTAACTTTATTAATTAAAATTGTTCATTAAATTAAACGAGGGCAGCTAGATAATTATGTATAAATATTGTTTTAAGGAAAAATGTAATTTACTTTTCTGGTATCTTTTGCCCTTCCCAAGTACACATTTCCAAGTACAGAAAAAATTAATTAAAAGACAGTTAAAATACATGTAATGCACGTGCATATATACTAGTATGTATAATACAAACACTCACAATAAACAATGGTTGACCTCTGTATCTTAGGCCGATGAGTATTTACGGATGGCAGCCATAATTCTCTCCTTGTCTCTGGTTGGAAATGCTTCTAAGAGAACCCCATCTTTGTAGAAGTGAAATAATGGCACTACCTGCTAAAATTCAACCTAGGTGGTCAGAAAAAATATATTGGTTGAATATGCAGACAGATATTCAAGCAATAGAATCTATGGAAAAATGTCAATTTGCATATTTAACATATAATTGCAAATTTTATGTGTCATGCCAACAGGAAAGATTCAAGGGTATGAACATTCTAATTTCTAGGATGAGACACCTAGGTCGTAATCCTCTGATCCGTACAAATGATATGAAGTGGCAAGAAGATGCCACCATGCAATTAGACTTGTTGTGAAGAGTAATCAACACCCTTTCTAAGAGACTGCAGTCAGCAGAGGGTTTTCAGTCGAATGGAGTATCACAGAGGGTTCTCGATTAAATGTAACACGAATGGCAACCATAAATCAACAGATTATTACCAAAAAAAAAAAATGTCACGGATATGATTCAAGAAATCAACTTGGACATTTACTGTATCTGCTCCTGTAAACAATACCCCACCCACAACACTAATAAGAACTTCTCCGAAATAAATGCATTGTACTCCACATTGAAAATGTTTTACTTTTACAATTTTCATTGTAGCCAAGACTAGCTCAATTTGGTCACAGTTCAATTGCTATCAGGCTACTAGATATGACAGACTGGTGTAGTAGAGCGAGATCCCCAACAGTTTATGCAGTTTATTTTCTTGATGTTCACATTCCTTGCATTAAAGTTTAATTCTTGTTAATTTGTTGGTGTTTATGAAAACTGAAAATGGGTCAAATTGAAAAGGTTGAACCTAAGAAAGAAATGGGAATGAAAAGGTCTACTGGCGCCGAGACTCCCCTCCCATTTAGTTTAACATTAGCCCTGGCTGGAATTTAGGAAAATTCTTGGTGCAGGCAGAGGTTTCCGAATCCAACCTGCTTACACCTCTAAATAAGAGGAAGACCCCTAATGGCGAGGTATCATATTCATTGAGCCCGGTACCTATTAACCATCACTTTTACTTCTAGGTCCTCCTAATGAACCTAGGTAACCTTTTAAGCCCATTAGGTCCATTAAGTCATCCTGTATGCCATTAGGTCTCCTACCTAGTGCATTTAATTTCCTACCTAGTGCATTTTCAAGATTTTGAGATTGTTGCAACTTTCCAGTTTGTTGGTACACTTTCTTACTTTGGCAAATTGCTTCCACATAGCGGCTAACAAATCATAGAAATCCATATTTGTCCTACATACCATAGTTAATAGGTACACTAACCCCCCCCCCCCCCCCCCCCCCCCCCCCCCCCCAATCGAACCCGTACCGGGTATGTGTTCCGGTTCGAGGTACATTTTCGATCTAGATTACTATGGTATTCGATCATGATCCCCCCCCCCCCCCCCCCCCCCCCCAATCGAACCCGTACCGGGTATGTGTTCCGGTTCGAGGTACATTTTCGATCTAGATTACTATGGTATTCGATCATGATTACTATATTTGGCGATCTGAATCAATGGCTGAAATCTCACTATAAATTTACTTTTGCAAGAGATTCTTTCAATGCAAGAACGTCAAATTTTACATCTTGTTGAATGAAGTAATGAGTTAAAATTTTCTTATGTTCTATATAAAGTTTTTTTTCCGTATATGAAACAATTATATAGTCAAATTTGAACAACTATTATCTTGATTGTCTTCCTAATTAGGATTCTAAAGCGCAGTGCGAAGCTAATTGGCAAACCAACTCACCTTACCTCCTTTCTACCGAAAATATAGACAAGGTCTCCGATAGGCGTACCCCGTTTCTGAATCCGTACAATGACCCAGTTCTCCGATTGTCTATAAGAGGAAGGTCATTAAACCTGAGAGTCGTGTTTGCCATTATACGACGTAACCTCTACCTTAACCTTCCTAGGTTCTCATCCTCTCTAGTTCTCAGATTCACTAACAGGAAGATCAGAAATTGCAAGCAGCAGTCCCACAAGGCAAGGCATGTCTCTAGCAAGAGAGTAGGGGACCAGAGGAGCTCATCGCCTAGTATCATTCATAACTATAGGTTTGGTTGTCATGGGAACTAGTGTCCATGATCATCCCACTGAATGGCTCACAACGTCAACATAATGTGCAACATGAACTTTTGGACTGGGTCGCTTGAGTGCAGCTTTAGCTTTTAGTGTGTTGATTATATTGTTCATCATGTCAATCCTAGCATTCTATTGCATCAAACCTAGCATCTATTATGCAAGGTTCACAATATTTGTATCAGAATTGGTTTCGGACACTTCTTATGGGTATCGGTTTCTACAGTTTTGTGAGATTTCGGATAGGAGTTTTGGAGTTCAGTTTCGAACCAAAAGATGATAAGTTATTTTAAGAAATTAAAAGTATATTATACATTTCGGCGTGATCTTATGCTTTTCTTGTTGTTTCTTTAAGTTTTTGAATGAAATAATATTCAACATCATTGAAGTATTTATCCACAATAGACATTATTGTTTATTTGTTCAATTTTGACAAACTACCCCCATAATAGATAATATTGAATGGAAATATATTAAAATGTATGGATGTTGAGAATTTATAACATACAACATAGACAATGGTAATAATTACATTGTGTCTATATGAAACTTTATCGGCACATAGCATGTTGATCTACAACACAATCAAATTCTAGCACAAACAAGATTGGCAAGTACGAAGAGTCAAGATAATCAAGAAGAGACCAAAAGGTTCGAGTCAAATGCCAGGTCTAGAACTTGTAATCTTTTTATTTATTGTTGTAAGGCTTAATTTCAACTTGATTTCAACTATTCCAGTTTTTCAACCTGATACAGTGATATCCTAAACTTTGATATGCATCAACTAGATATCCTAAAAAAAAGACGAAATTACCCCCGTCCATCCTCCACTCTCTATCTCCCCAACCCAGCTGCCCCCCTCCCCCCCGGCGGGCCTCCCCAGCTGCTCCACCCCGGCTGCCCCACCCCCACCCTCCCTTCTTCCATTGCTGTCATTGCTAATGTCAAACGCACGAAAATAGAGGGGAGGACGCGAGTGGGTGCAGGGGGCAGCTGGGAGTAGGGTAATGCAGGTGGGGATGGGGGAGAGGGAGGGGTGGCAGGTATGGGGGAGGTGGTGGCAGACGAGATCGGTCCCGCTACTTGGAAGTTTCGATAAGGAAGTACACGAGATCGATCCCGCTACTTGGAAGTCTCGATAAGGAAGCACGCGAGATTGGTCCCGCTACTTGGGAGTCTCGATAAGGAAGTTTACGAGATCGGTCCCGCTACTTGGGAGTCTCGATAAGGAAGTCCACGCGACTGGTTGTCGCCGAGATCGGTCCCGCTACTTGGGAGTCTCGATAGAAAGTTGGAAAGCATGGTCATGATTAAGGAAGGACTTGATAGATCGAGTTGAGTCTTGCAGGGTCATTGGACAACTTGCGCGCAGGGTGAATTCCTCGAACGATCCCGGGGCGTCGGGTTCGTGTCAGCCTAGGAGGAATTGCAGATATTGTACGACCTTCATCGACGGTACGACTCGATTGAAGTGAACCGTTACAATATAGGTTGCAGGTCATTCGGTGGGAGCTCGTACCTCGCACGCGGATGGTCACCGTATGCAAAGATCCAGGATAGCTTGACATTGCTAGTGACCACTCATATAGATGTGTCGGCATAAGAGCCGCTATCTGTGTGTATGTCTTTGGATTGCGTCGAATACTAGCAAGTTACGAGTTGGGTTAACAAGGCGTAATTGTAGCAAGCGCTAACCTTGAATCGGCACAGGCTAGGTATGCACAGTTGCAGCACCATTCTGGAACCTAAGATTTGGCTATAGCGAGTACACGTGCTTCGGCACGAACATGGCATCGTTATCAAGTCATCTCGGGTTAAGTCAGGAAGGACCGTAAGGCAAATTTGTTAAGTCGGGTTTATCCTTGGGAGGTACGGCCTCGATCTTAAGGCACGATCAAGTCTATTGGCACGACCAGCACGAGTCGTCCCTTTGACGTCATTAGCACGAGAAAGGTCTAGAGGCACACATAAACAAGTGAAAAGTCTTGGCACGGTCGAGTTGCATAAGTTTCTACTCGGCGAGGCACTGCCTCGAATATATATTGAAGTCACGAATAGATTATAGCACGACCCTGTCGTTGCGTTGCCAAGTATAGGCCAAGACGTCTGTCCTAAAATTGATCCTAAGGCAAGACTAGAAAGACAATAAAAAAGGGATTAAGCTGCACAAAGTAAATGATCGTGTCGGTTTTGTATGGGTGGGCGAGGAGCTCACTCTACCAGTATAGTTGAGTACTGACACCCACACAGTTTTCATGTGCAGGCACATGTAGAAGCCCGATGACGCGGAGCTCGCTTGGATGCGTCGAGGCACGAAGTTCCTTGGCGTTTCGAGACGTGCGGCCGCATTGAGTCAGGACTTATACGGGACATAATGTATGGACATCGCCATTCCGCAGAATCTGCCACTCCTCGCTTAAAGCTTGTATTGAGAAATGAGAGAGAGCATAGTAACTTGTAATATGAGAGAAAAGTGAGCCTGAGAGACTTGTAATCTGGCCTTGCGTCCACATTGTAATCCTTGTTCAATATCAAACAAAGAGTATTTTGCATGATTTGTGTTTTGTATTTAAATTTCCGCTGCTGACTATTCAATGTTTCTGCTTGGGACTTTTGTACGATGACCCCCGTCGCTTAGCCTGTAATCGGCCGTTATGGACCTGCCTTGCGTGAGCGCAATCTAGGCTCAAGCGGCATCACGCCTTAGCGAGGACGATCGCTCCAACGGGAGCGGGACGTGACATCTAGAGGGGGGGTAAATAGAGTATGTGCGTGTGCAGCGAAAATAATCACCAATTAAAAAAACAGATTATTAACTATGGCAGATAAAAGACGGTAAATAAAATATGGTAAAGTAAGAGTCAATAATTCAAACTCAGTAACACAACGATGTATACTTGTTTCCCTCTGAGAGGACTAGTCCAGTCTCGAGTACTCTTGCTCGATGTTAATCCACTATGGCATAAGCTAATTGAGAGCTTGCAGTCTATTACAATACCGTGCTTGGTGACAAGTACACGACCAACTTCACAACACCGTGCTTGGTGACGAGCGCATGACCGACTCCAGAAGGTAATTGGAAAACTGGAATGTTTTCTGAATACAACCTCCTATACAACTCTTCAACACCAAACTCTAGATTAAACAGAACTGTACTAGCTTGGCTAAGAGTCGTAAAGGCTTAGATATGAAAGTAAAAAGCTCAGAACACTTTAGATAGAGAAGAGGAGATGAAATTGGATGATTGAAATGAATGGTAATCTCAACTCTATTTATAGTGTTTTTGAGGACCGAACTCGGACAGAGTTCGGATGCTAGGATTTTGTATACAAACGTTGGATGCAGATTTGGTGGAAACTGAAATTCAAATAACCCAGACCGAACTCGGGTCGAACTCGGACCGAACTCGGTCAGAGTTCTGTCAGAGTTCTGCTTGGTCAGAATAGTAAGAAATTGACCAAATTTGCTTAGGTTTTGGACTTTTTGGGAATTGTAGACTTGTGGGATAAGTAGGTAGGCATATTTTTGTTTGTGGACTGAGAAAAACCTAAGCCAGTACCGATCCGATCAATCTCACATTTTTTCTAGACTCAACAAAGGAAAAATACAGAATAAATATAAAAACTAATAGCCCATTTGATGACGTCTTTCTCGTGACATTTGAGCAGACTCATTTTTCCTTGACGGCAATCGTCCAAAGATAAACAGATCTGGAAATCTGAATACCTTTCGGGGGCGAAGCCCCCGAACCCCCACGGGGGGCGCTGCCCCCTCGACCCCCGTCCGCTGACCGGGCAACGGAACCCCCGATGCGAGGTCCCGGATAGGTCGTTAGACGGTTCAGAGAAATCTTCTTGTATTATGCCGTCTTTGGCCCATCAATAATTCTTCGTTGCATATGTCCTGGTTTGATCATGCTTACTGCTTGTCTGCAAGTACATGTTAGACGAACAAAACAATATAATGCAGTATGATACAAGCATAGCAATACGATATAGACCATTTAAGACTGCTAAGTTTATAGGACAATGCTAAGTTTAAGTAGCAACATGATAGTGATTACATGAATATTAGTGACATCACTAGTTAAACTTAATTAATTAGCCATATTCAAAAACATGATATAATCATTGGGCTAACAGACCACCACCAGTACTACCCCCCTCCCCCCCTCCTTTTCTAGGGTTGCATCAATTTTCACATGACAAAGACCTACAGGGCTTAAACATGTTCAAGTCACTAACAATGAACAAATGATTAATATTCTTCTAGCAACCAAATAACATTAGTTGATCTTGAAACAAGCAAATGAATTATGAGTACGAGTCGAGTTTATCCAAAGGATTTCCAAGTCACCACATAATCAAGACAAGCAAAATCGTGAAGAACAGATGATAATCTGCAACAAAGAACTTTTCTTCCAAGATCCCATAACTAAACTTGATTCAATCCCAAAAATAAAACTTGAATCCGTCGAAACAAACAATGTGACTTTACGTGGAAGGATGGTTATTAGGTCAATGAATGTTGGGGTGAGTTGAATTGTCACACCTCGGCCTACGGGCTTGTCCAGACATGACCCGTGCATGGGCCACATGTGCCCATCACTTGAGCCAACTTGCCAAAATGGTTAACCCGCATGTACGCATAGGACCAAAGTTCTTCAATATAAGTCAATCAAACTCCCAACATCTATTCGATGTGGGACTATCGGGCTTCATAATCTCCCCCACTCAAAGATGCAACGTCCTCGTCACAGCCCGTGAATGGCCCAACCTCGGCTTAGTAGAACACAATCAACCAGGTAGTTCTGATACCTTTTGTCACGTCCCGACCCATGGGCTCACCCAAGCATGACCTGTGTATGGGCTACATATGCACCTCACTTGGCCTAACCTACCAAAATAGTTAACCTCGATGTATACACAGGACCCAAACACTCCTTATAAACCAATCAAACTCCCAACATCTATCTGATGTGGGACTAATTATGGGGGATTCACGTGAATAGAGACTGATTTAGGGTGGTTTGGGGCAGAATTGGTTGGACGAATTTTCTGTTGCTATTGGATGGCAACAAGGGGGAAAGAGGGATGCAGCAAAGAGAGGTACATGTTGCCAATTCAAGGGGAAAATGGTGGATGGTGGATCAGGCAGTAGTACAGAAACTACAGGGAGCAGCAGTTGCAGTCTATAACAGCAGTAGTATCAGGAAGCAGTAACTGCAGCAACAGCATTGACAACAGCTAATGCAGCAGGCAGTGTCAAGAGGTAATAGCAATACCAGCAGAACAATAAGGAGGAAGAGATGGGTTTAGGGTTAGGGTTTGTGGATAAAAGAAAAAGATTATGAAAAAAAGCTCTCCTCAGCAAGACATGGCACCATAAGTCAAACAAATATATAATCTCTCAAATGGGTTTATATAGCCCTACAATCCTTTGTCATAAAGTAATACTAGTCCTAGTCAACTAATAAAATAAAATATATCCCGATAATAATAACTAAATATAACTAGTCCTAAATATCAAACATCTACACTTATTCTGATGGGAGAAGCTTTGGATAACAAATCAACCATGTCCACCAATGTGCATAAATAATTTAAATATATACAAACAAACAAATGCACCCAAATAAATAACCAAGTCCGAAAACTTGAATCCAACTTAATTTGAATTTTTTTTTCTCCGTGCTCCATTATGGTACGCTAGTCCTCCATCAATGAGACTCAAGTTTAATTCATTAGTATGACATGAGGGTGGTTTGCCATGGCTTAAGTGCCAAGCATTTATGTAATTATCATATCACAGGTAGTTGGAGACAACTAACAGTAAACTTCAGTATTATGAATAGACAACAGCAACTATAAAATGAGAAATAATAAAAGTTACGCACTACATTAAATATTAGTTTATTACTTTATGACTTGATAGCAACAACAAGAAAGAGAAGTCGGCTGATTAGTAACCAGGTAATAAGAAAATTAGCATCAGAAAATCTAACCTTGATACGAAGACGATCTGCCACCTCCGACTGCTCATCATATTCATCAACAACCTAACATTCGAGCTTAAAAATAAAATTAAGCATATTTCTCGTACATAAATCACAAAGAAAGGTAAACTACACATGTATATTTTTTGAGATAGATTGGTGGAAATAAATCCCTCTCCATGCATAATCACACACAGGTATGTCAAATCAACAAGTCAAAACGAATAATCATGACCTTAAAAATCGGTAGTCATAATAATAAGTAAAGTGTGACTGTGAGGCCTTTAGAAATCTTTAGGAGTATGTATCATTCAATAGAGGTTACTTCAAGAGAACGTCACATGGAGTGATAATAATAGCTTGAGCTTGGCTCGAAGCTTGTTTATTAAACGAGCTCGAAAATGAAGTTGAGCTCATCTTGTTTACTAAACGCCAAGCTCAAACGGTCTTTTATTGAGCCAAGCTTCGAGCAGCTCGTGAACGGCTTGGCTCATTTGCAGCCCTAGTTGTTAGGGTATCGGGACCGGTTTAACCGTCTTACCAGAGATAGTCCAGTAATGGCTTGTGGTGCCAATGACCTTCATATAGTTAGGTTGCATGCTAATGTCATCACATGCTCAAATAGTTTATGCTTGTGGTGTCAATGACCTTCATATAGTTAGGGAGTGATAATAATAGCTTGAGCTTGGCTTGTTTATTAAACGAGCTCGAAAATGAAGTTGAGCTCATCTTGTTTACTAAATGCCAAGCTCAAACGATTTTTTATTGAGCCAAGCTTCGAGCAGCTCGTGAACGGCTTGGCTCATTTGCAGTCCTAGTTGTTAGGGTATCGGAACCGGTTTAACCGTCTTACCATAGATAGTCCAGTAATGGCTCGTGGTGCCAATGACCTTCATATAGTTAGGTTGCATGTTAATGTTATCACAGGCTCAAATAGTTTATACATGGACGAATTCACGACACATTTATATTTTATAAAAGCTAACAATTGATGCAGGGACACACTTGTGACACATTTATATATTATGAATGATAACACTGTTTGCAGGGAAGGTTGGTAGCCTTGGATAAGTTTTACTATGTGAAGTGACACAATCTATGTTCATGTATAGCTGCTTATGAAACTGTTAACTAATGACACCTTTATGCTTTATATATCCTATTATGATGTTAACTGATCTTAAGGCAAGATTAGAAAGACCATATAATAATTTGTTTGCTCTCACATAATCAATTGTGTTGGTTTTAAGTGAGTTAGGTTAAGGCCACTCAAAGTGCATCCCAATTTGCTGGCCCTCAACTGTACATGTGCGGGGAGTCGCTTAGACGTGCTTGAGACGTTGGAGCTTGTTTGGCAACTTGAAGATGTTTGGCTAGTTTTCTTTTTTGTATATAAAGGACATAATGTATGGAACATCGTTGATTGTATTAGTTCCATGAGCGGTAAGTCTTGTGTAGGGGTGAGCAAATAGCGGTTTTTTAACTGAAAACCGACCCGACACGAAATAGCGGTTCGGGTCGGTTTTAGAAAAAAACGGGTCAGAGTTCGGTTGTGATCCTATAGAAAATCGGTTTATCAGTTCGGGTTACGGGTTTGGGATTCGGTTCCCGACCCGAACCGAAAACCGATATATACAATTACGTTTTTACCCTTCATTACATATATATACCAAAAAAACAAAAACCTAACCTAAAATCTCTCTCCTCCTCCAGTTTTTTTGGATGCGCCGCTCTCTTCACAACCTCTCCTCTCCAAAGCACTCCACTCTCTTCCCCTAATTTTTCTAGGGTTCTCTGATCAAACCTCTCACTCATGCCCTTCCTCGCTCAACTCTTGTGAATCTCCTGTCCAAAGAACTCCCTATTTGTATCTCTCTCCAGATCTCTCTAGATCTAAACCTAGATCTACGAAGGGTTAGAGAGCTCGATGATTTTTTCGACAGAGGTTAGAGAGCTCAATGATTTTTTCAAATCTGTGCTTGAAGAAGAGGTATATTTCTTTTTCACTTCTTTTTTTCAAAGTTAGGGTTCTATTTTCTAATAATGTGATGCCTTTGGGTTTGAATTTTTTTGCATGTTGTTTAAATTTTGAAGTGAAAAGATCACATCTTCCTAGGGTTGAGTAAATAGTAGTTTTTTAATAGATCCGAGTTTCCCGATCTTGATCTCGATCTCGACTCCAAAGTCAGATATGAGGATCTCGATCTCGTCCTTCCTCTTCCTCTCCCAAGCACATAAACTATGGTTCCGAATTTCGGGCCTCCTTCCTCTCCTCCTGTTGTGGAACTCGGAGAACAAGGTCGAGATATATATAATTTTGGTATGTATATTGATATGTACTAATTTTGGTTTACATATATAATTTTATATACATGGATAGATCTGTAAAAGGAGATGTTGCTATACATGAATAGATTTATATAATTTCGGTATGTATTTACATATATAATTTTGTATACATGGATAGATCTGTGAAAGAAGATGTTGCTATACATGGATAGATCAATATAATTTTGGTACGTATATTGATATGTACTAATTTTGGTTTACATATATAATTTTGTATACATGAATAGATCTGTAAAAGGAGATGTTGCTATACATGGATAGATCTATATAATTTCGGTATGTATATTGATATATTCTAATTTTGGTTTACATATATAATTTTGTATACATGGATAGATATGTAAAAGGAGATGTTGCTATACATAGATAGATCTATATAATTTTGGTATGTACATATATAATTTTGTATACATGGATAGATCTGTGAAAGGAGATGTTGCTATACATGGATAGATCTATATAATTTTTGTATGTATATTGATATGTACTAATTTTGGTTTACATATATAATTTTGTATACATGGATAGATCTATAAAAGGAGATGTTGCTATAAATGGATAGATCTATATAATTTTGGTATGTATATTGATATGTATTTATTTTGGTTTACATATATAATTTTGTATACATAGATCTGTGAAAGGAGATGTTGCTATACATGGGTAGATCTATATAATTTTGGTATGTATATTGATATGTACTAATTTTGGTTTACGTATATAATTTTGTATACATGGATAGATCTGTAAAAGGAGATGTTGCTATAAATGGATAGATCTATATAATTTTGGTATGTATATTGATATGTACTTATTTTCATGACTGAGCTATGTTCCAACTTCTAACATACATCTTTGATCCACAGAAAATGGAGATATTCCATGATGTAGCTACATTGTTGTGGCACTCTTTTGGCACTATTGCAGCACTGCTACAGGTTTTTTACGTTTGTCTCCAAATTTGGTTATCATAATATACACTCAAATGTCTTGCATTTTTTCCAGCTCAAATTCTTTTATTGTAAGCCTGGTTCTCTTTTTTGTGACTTGTGATTTTAAATTACTGTTTCTTATGTTTAATATGTCTAACTCTACTTACATTTGTGTTTAATATGACTAACTTTACTTACATCTTTTTTCCAGTTCAAATTCTTTCCTTTGGAGGCTTGTGTTGAATATTTATTGAGTTGACCTATATAACACTTCATGCTGTCACAGACACATATCATCAGTGATGAAACATGGAATTTAATTAGCGAGGCAAGATCTGCAGCCATTGGTGAGGCCATTGGCGAGGCATGAATTGCAGCCGTTAAATGACAGTGGCAATGATAATGACTTGAAAAAGTGGAATTGATACTACATAGTATCATACTATGATGCATAATCAGCCATCTGAGCCATATTTTGCTTCTTTTTTATTGTTGTCCAGGGGAAGCTATGAGTGATTTCACCAGTATGAAATTGGAGGACCTATGCATTACGCAACAACAGATTGTGCCATCTGAGCCATATTAAATTGTTATAAAATTTTGTATTCAAACTATTGAATTTTTTTGTTTTTACATTTGTAAACAGGTGCCTATGTTAAAAATATTTGTTTTTTTTTATTTGTATTTTTATTTGTAAACTAGTGACAATATTGTATAATGAAATTGTAGTCTGTGCCTATGTTAGCAATATTTGTATTTGTTGTATTTGTAAACTGGTGATTTTTGTAAATTTATGCCATAGCAGATAGTTGGGAATATTTGTATTTGTAAATCCTATTTATTCTTTCAATTTTTGCCCATGCAACCTCATATAATTATATAAAATTATTCAAGTGGAGACCTGGCACAAAAAACTGAACCGACAGATAACCGAAAGGTTTATTTCGGTTCTTTTTTTCGGTTTTATCATAAACGGTTCGGTTTACGGTTTTCTTAATTTCGGTTTTTTTCGGTTTTTACAAAACCGGTTCAGTTTGACCCGAACCGAACCGTTGCTCACCCCTAGTCTTGTGGCATGGTAACCAATTAATCAATTAATTTAGTATTATGAAATCACTAATGATCATGCAATCATTATATTACTAATACTTAAACTTTGCATAGTTCTATTACGCAGTAATCTTATCATCCTTGTTATAATGTATATTGCTTTTTTCACCTAATATTTATTTTGCATAAAAGCAATAAGCAAGATTAAAGATGGACATATGCAAGTAAAGAAATTATGATGGATCAAAGACACTATTAATCCAAAGAGTTCTTTGAATAGCCTACGATATATCCAGGTCTATAGCAGGGGTTCGATGGGTTATGCTAATTAGATTTTCAGATATGATTTGCTTAGGACAATTGCCATCAGGATGAATAACGTTAAAGAAGCCAAGCTATCTAGCTCTCAAGTCCAATGTATCTTTATTTATGCTTATTCTCTAGGAAAAATTGTAATTAGGTAAAGAAAAATGAAAGCTTCAAAACTCTAGTTATTTGAGTCATATTTTCATCTTGACAGTATATCGGTGGTATATAGACGAGACAGTATGCTACTAGTATATTGTTATAACAGCTTTTGGTCAAAAATTATTTTGAAAAGTTTTTGTCTCCCAGACAGTACAATTGTTAAGAACTGAGACTATATTGTCAGTATAGCGACAGTATAATGTCGGTATATCGATGGTATATTGTGAGTCAAAATTTGCCTCCCATATACCTTCTATCGTGTCAAGCATTGTTCATTTTTGCCTTTATAATATATTGAAAGGGTATTGTCGGTCGGGTATACCGACGATATAATGTCTGATCGAAAATTTCTTTGCACAGAGTGCAATGGCAACATTCCAACGGTCAAAATATAGTCGTTAATAATGCATAGTATACTGGCAGTATACTGCCTACAGTAGTAACATCTCTATTTTGAGAGCGTGTGAGCCTGTGTACATATGCTATTTAAAGCACTTGAAGCCCTTTTCATTCTATCATCTTGGAGTGTAAAATTTTTGGACCATACACTTGAAAATCCTATACTACATCTTCTCCACATATACAAGAGCTTTCAATTATCAATATCTACTTGAGATAAGAGTTTTTAATGAATTGTACATTAAAATCTTCATTTGTGAGAAGATCAACATTTCTTGTAAGAGGTTGAAGTCCGCAAGTATTCGTATCAAAGTTTTTGCAGAAGTCGACAAGTCCTTCAAATCAAAGCTTGTGCATAAGAAGTCGGCGATACTTTCGGATCAAAGGTCACAAGTGTAACTATTTTCATAATAGTGAGTTAAAGTCGAGAGTTCCAGAATTGGAGTGCCTCACGAAGGATACCAGAATATATCAGGTGTCTGTGTTCTTGCCTACTTTCTAGCATTTGTTTTTAAATTGCCTATTAGCTTTCTTAATTGCACTTAATTATTCGTTAAACCTTATTCAACCCTCCTACCTCTAGGGTGCATTTATTCTGGGAATGATGCTCAAAGCTGAGCCGGTGTCGATTTAAACCCTATCGACAAATAGATAGTAATGTACCATGTGTAATAGAGGGGTCGGTCAACCATTGGTCCAAGATGAAATTTGTTTCAAATGAGCCCAAAATGCTCTAAGGTGAAGTTTGTTAGATGATTCCTCATTCGCTGGTCTGAGGACCATACCTAACCAGGTGCTCTGAAATCGGCCCTAAGATCATTTCTCTTCGCCTTCACAAACCAATTCAAAAAGGTATACGTCATGGTCGGATTTTTTCTAGTCAGGATGTCTTGGCCGACGAAACCATGAAGTAGACCCCTCACTGATCGAGGAAAACCATCATAAGCGTTTACCACGAGGATCTGACCGCCAATCACCAGGATCGACGGGTTATAGCCGTTGGCTGATTCGAGAAGAAGAGATTGAAAGTCTCTGATGGGTCCAAGACCTAGCCGAAATAAAACGTTGCACCGCCGAAGTCCAAATGTAAATCGACCGACGTTAGTCACAAGAGTCTCGACAACTCCTTTGTCCTTCGAATGCACAGATTTGAACATCACTGAGCAAAGTTGATAGGAGATCAAAAGAGAAGAAATTATATGGCTTTGAAGAAGATGAATACGGGGTGAGGTCTCTAAAAAGATGCTTGAAGGTCTTTATAGACCTAATAATAGCTTCGCAGAAGGTTGTTCCGTCGTTACAAATTCTGAGGAATTTGAAAAGACATAAAAGGCATCCAGTCTGGATAAAAGCAAAGTCAAGAGCCTCGTTGAACATTCAACTCCAATGCACGTACGGGCTCGCGGTAGACTAACTTTGTGGTACCGCCAGTCAACATCTCCGCTAAGAGTTAAATATTTAGCACATATAGCCTCACTAAAAGTCTACCTCGCTGAAGATGCAGGGACAGATACAATT
>JANAVB010011795.1:0-2500 GCA_029216955.1 Iris pallida | reverse complement strand
CTTCGCACAAGGGTCCGTGGTGCAGCAGCGGGCCTTGCTGCACCGGGCGCGTCAACGATAGGGTCGTGGGGGATTTCGTTCGCACAGCATCCCATTTTGCCCGCAAAGCCGCACCTACTCAAAATTTGTTGCGCCGCCCAAATTTCAGCTCAACTCGCTTCCCCCTATAATAGATTTGCAGTTTTATTGTTGGGCTGACTCCGGGGTACCAAAGTGCTTGAGGAGCTTGTCATTTTTGGGGAAAACGCGCCCAACCTCCCGCTCGGTCGGGGGGGTTCGAAACTGGCACGAGTTGCGGCAGATTCTGTCGCACGGGCTGAGAGCTGCGCGCCGCGCGCAGAAACAGCTGCAACGCCTCGCCTCGCGCTGGGACGCGAGCGAGGCGGGCGGCCCGTGCAGCCGTTCGATGCGCTGGTCGCCTCAGCGCGCCGCCGCGAGCCCGTGCTCGCCGATGCAGCCTGTCAGGCCCACGCCGTGGGCAGAAACTGCCGCGCGACAGAAAACGTCGCGAACCGTCGCGCACCCAAAGCCAGCAAGCGCCCGGTCGCTGGATCGCCGCGCTGCGGGCAGCCGTTCGACGCGCCGTGCACCCCCCGCGCGCACGGGATTGTGGCGCGCGACGAACATCCCCCCCTTCACCACCTACTCCCCTATAATAGATTTGCAGTTTTATTGTGGGGATGACTCCGGGGGACCAAAGTGCTTGAGGAGCTTGTCATTTTTCGCGCGCAGCCGCAGGCCGCGCCCGTGCTCGCCGATGCAGCCTGTCAGGCCCACGCCGTGGGCAGGAATCTGCCGCGGGGCAAACGAAGTGCCGCGAGGCACACAAACCGCAGCATATGCGCACCCGGTCGATCCCGTGCAGCCGATAGGGCCTGTCAGGCCCACGCCGTGCACAGAAAATCTTCGTGCGCGCTGAAACTGCTGCAACGCATGCGTTTCTGTGTCCCGTGCGGCCGACAGGGCCTGTCAGGCCCACGCCGTGCACGGAAATTCTTCGCATGCGCAGAAACTGCTGGAACGCTTGCATTTCCGTCCCCCGTGCGGCTGATAGGCCATGTCAGGCCCACGCCGTGCACGGACACTGGTTGCGTGTGCAGTAACTGCTGCAACTTGAGGGTTCCTCGATCCCGTGCGGCCGACAGGGCCTGTCAGGCCCACGCCGTGCACAGAAATTAATCGTGCGCGCAGAAACTGCTGCAACGCTTCCATTCCTCGGTCCCGTGCGGCCGATAGGGGCTGTCAGGCCCACGCCGTGCACAGAAATTCTTCGTGTGCACAGAAACTGCAACAACGCTCGCATTCCTCAGTCCCGTGCGGCCGATAGGCCCCGTCAAGCCCACGCCGTGGGCAGAAATTGTCGCGCGACAGAAAACGCCGCGAATCGTCGCGCAAGCAAAATTCGCAAGCGCGCGCTCGCTAAATGGCCGCGAGCGTGGAGCCGTTCGACGCGCCGTGCGCCCCCCGTGCGCTGCGCGCGACGAACATCCCCCCTTCACCACCTACTCCCCTATAATAGATTTGCAGTTTTATTGTGGGGATGATTCCGGGGGACCAAAGTGCTTGAGGAGCTTGTCATTTTTCGCGCGCAGCCGCAGGCCGCGCCCGTGCTCGCCGATGCAGCCTGTCAGGCCCACGCCGTGGGCAGGAATCTGCCGCGGGGCAAACGAAGTGCCGCGAGGCACACAAACCGCAGCATATGCGCACCCGGTCGATCCCGTGCGGCCGATAGGGCATGTCAGGCCCACGCCGTGCACAGAAAATCTTCGTGCGCGCAGAAACTGCTGCAACGCATGCGTTTCTGTGTCCCGTGCGGCCGATAGGGCCTGTCAAGCCCACGCCGTGCACAGGAATTGTTCGTGTGCGCAGAAACTGCTGCAACGCTTGCATTCCTCTGTCCCGTGCGGCCGATAGGGGCTGTCAGGCCCACGTCGTGCACAGAAATTGTTCGTGCGCGCAGAAACTGCTGCAATGCTTGCGTTTCTGTGTCCCGTGCGGCCGATAGGGCCTGTCAGGCCCACGCCGTGCACGGATTATTCGCATGCGCAGCAGAAACTGCTGCACCGCTTGCATTTCTGTGTCCGTGGTGCCGATAGGGCCTGTCAGGCCCAGCGTCAAAGAGTTCTTCGTGGTGGCGCAGCAGAAACTGCTGCAACGCTGCATTTCTGTGTCCGTGGTGCCGATAGGGCCTGTCACGCCCAAGCCGTGGCAGAAGAAGAGCGAAATTCTTCGTGCGCGCAGAAGAAACTGCAACTGCAACGCATGGTTTCGTGTCCGTGCGGCCGATAGTGCTGTCAGCCCACGCCGTGCACAGAAACTGTTTGCGTGCGTAGAAACTGCAGCAACTCGTGGGTTCCTCCGTCCGTGCGGCCGATAGGGCCTGTCACGCCCACGCGTGCGCAGAAACTGTTTGCGTGCGCAGAAACTGCAGCAACTCGTGGGTCCTCCGTCCGTGCGGCGATAGGGCCTGTCAGGCCCACAGCCGTGCAGAAACTGTTTG
>JANAVB010011794.1:0-22960 GCA_029216955.1 Iris pallida | reverse complement strand
GACATCTGCTATACCACCTTCTGGAGTCGTAAGTCCTTCTGGAATCGTTGGTTCAGTCTCAATCAGCACATGATCGACGTCCACAGTTGTAGATTGAGGGTGATTTTTTCTTCCATATTGAAAGTGTTCTCCGTCGAAGTTTTCCAGTTTGTTAAAGCTGGTATCGATGAAGAGGCACGAGATTTTCTATTATGTTGGTCTAGCTTTGAGATTGTTAGAACCGGAGCACAATTTTTCAATAGAAAACTGAATGAAACAGTTGTAAGAACAAGTTCCAACGCAACGCTTCAAGGAAGGTGCATAACAGAAATCCTTGAAGGATTCTGGAATACAAAAATCTAAGAAGATTTCGTAAAATAGCAAACGATAGCAGTGCTTCTAAGAAAAAGATGTTGGCCGAATTGCTAAAGGCAGCAGTGAAGGTGACAGGCGAAAGATGGAAGGTGGTGGCCTGCTGGGGTGTCAAAAACACCAGTGCTCAAAGCTAGATCCGCCAACACGGTCAGCTTCCAGGAACCAGCAAGTTCGAATGAACTCTGGAACGCTCTGGAAAATTGCTCTAAGACGGACTGCTCGGAACGATGTCGGACTTCGGTTGCACGAGGAAGGACACGGTGCGCAGCAGCTCTCTCTTCTCTCTTCGTGAATTTCTGAAGTCTTAGAAGTGTCAAAGTGCGCCAACAAAACGCCACATTACGCCTCATGAGCCCATGAGCCCGAGTCCGAGTTGCTAAGCCCCTACGGGGCTTAGCTCCAATGGAAATTAATTTCCCAAGAGCAAAAAGCATGAATGCTTTTCTTGGAGCCTTATCCTTACCTCTTAGTAAAATCACCCACATGGTTCCTTCCTTAGGGTCACCACCCCATGTGCATATCCCAACAACACATACTCATATATATATGTTGAGATAACTCATGGTGCTTTTCCAATTAAACTTTACAAAGCATGTTGAGAGCAAGCTCTCTACATGTCAAGGAGCAAGAGCACCAACAAATATATAGGACAATAATTTAATCTATGTGGGATGATATCTCTAACAATCGAATTTTGAGGGAATTTTACATTTCTCAGACAATCTTTTACACTTCAAAGTCAAATTACCCCAAAATGGAAAATAGTAAATATTTTAACAGGAGCCTCATAATATTTCAAATCATGTTTTTGTTTGAAATATTATGATTTATATTTAGTAGTCCACATTATTTTGACAATAAAGAATACAATGAAACACCTGACTGGCTTAATCATCTTCAATATAGATGGAGATAATCAAAATAATAAATATAAGGACAGTTTGATTAATCTACTGAGCTAAAGTTTTCGCTTGCATAAGTCAAATATAAAAAAAGGAAGATGGACCTAGCTCAAGCTTTAGTCTTTGAGTTACAAGGTACAACTATGGGACTGAGATAGTACTAGCCTGAGAAGCTTTTCTTTAATAAGGCATGGACTGGGCCAAGCCCTGGTTGTTTATTCACATGCCGTACTAAAGCAAATTTCAGCTAAGCACAACCATATATATGAAGTAAATCCAATAAAACAGATAGTAATTTGTTTAATATACTGGAAAATAACGTCACTAATGTTATGTGCACCTTGAATCTACAATCAGGAGATAAAGCATGCAAAAAATTATTTGGGTATGTGGCAAGAGAAATGGATAGAATGATGATTCACAAGATTACCTTTATTACAGTGAGGTAAGCATCGGAAAGACCAGTATATTTTCCAACCATAGCAATCCTAACCTAAGAAGCATATATGTCATGAATAAAGGCTGTGAAATTGTAAGAACATGGGTATGTTGATTCGAAGAAATATATAAGTAGAACCCATTGTTTTATGCATATTGCCAAAGAGTTGAGCCGTAGAGGTCCATTCGTCGAACATGATCAAATGCCAAAGAATACTGCATATAATAAAGAGCTAGAAATCAGCATTCATATTATAAAAAAATTTGCTAGGCAGCGCTGAAGGACAGCCGACGAGATACGAGGGCGGCGTTGGACGTCGGTTCATCAACTGGAGTCCACTGGAGGCGGTGACACCGGAGAAGTACAGAGCAACCTCTGTTACAGGTGCGTTCGGCCGGGGTCCAGGGCGCCAGAGGCCAATCTGGCCGGATCTGTCGTCTCAAGGCGTAGTCCACGAGCAACGAAAAAACGCTCCAAGGGTCATGAGAGGGAAGGACCTGACTGAAGGTGTGGGACACGAGGGGTCGGCATGGTGACAGACTGGCATGAGGACAGGGCCGGCTCGGAGGGTTGGATTATCCTATTCCCGAGCTAATATTGGTTGCCCCTTTTATAACGCTCGAATATAGAACTCTCATAAAAGTTCGTACTATATATAAGGTTTAGATATAAAAAAATGTTATAAGAGGCCAAAATTTCTCCAAACCGTTATATTACGAGACTTTTATGAATCTTTACACTTTCTTCTAAATCGTTATAATAACTTTTTTTGCAAGCATCATAAAAAGGTAGTGTTTGTGTTTGATAGAAGGTAGTTTATATATGGGTCTTTGAATAGTTGCATGCAAATAGAATTTTTGGAAAACCTATTACTAGGGGGATCGGCCAAGGGGGTTGTTATGGCCGATATTACGAGGGAGGGGCTGCTCTTGGTCGGCCACGGGTGTGGGTCCACATGGGTTGGTTTTTGTTAGGTATTTAAATAAAGTAGTTTCCCAATATAGAACCCCTTAGATTTATATATAAATATAAATCTAAAAATTGAATATATATATATATATATATATATATATATATATATATATATATATATATATATATATATATATATATATATATATAAAATAAATATATTTATTAATGTATTTTAATGCTCAACATGTCTACTTGGGTTTGGCTTAGAAGAAGTTTGAAAATGTTTGGTATAACCATGTCTCCTAAAAAGTCAAAAAAGCTTAATCAAAAATATGGTTTTACCACAACTTGAATTGTTAACATGCAAGGGACTAAATTATGACTATGCGCTCCCTACCATGGCTACCCTCCCTACCATGCCATAATTTCTAGTCAACATGCATACTAAAATTCAACCATGACTATGCCTCCCTTTATATAATTAAATATAATTAAAAATAATCAAAATCCAATAAAATATATTTATATAAATAAAAATAATTCTTTTAATTTGAGGGGTTTTACAACACTGGGGCTGGAAGGATGTAGCTTCCCTTCCCGGAATATTTTTTTTGAAATATTTTATTATTTATTTGATTTAAATAGTGATTTTAGAATTTTATAAATGATTATTTAGTTAATTATTACGGTAGATGACTTTAGCCATAGTTGAGTTTTGAAGTACTAGACGACTAGGATTTGTGGCACGGGAGATGTAGCAGTGTGCCTTGACTAATGTACTAGTCATGCCCGGGGAAACCTAGCCATAGGGATGTCCTAACGGAAAACCAGGCCAAGTTGTGACATGACTATTATAATTAGTTAATTATTTATTATTATTATATTAATTAAATTATTGAGTTTTAGGAAAACCCGATTATACCAAAGTAGTCCAGATTGGACCCAAACCAAGCCCAAGCCTATGTAGACATACTTATAGGTACGTACAAATATTTCCTAGCCTTCTGGGTGGTCTTAATGTTATTTTCTAAAATACATGGTTATTTATACAAAATGGGTATTATTAATAATTAAATAGAGTCTTAGAGTATTGGTACCCTTTTCTAGGGCCAAATACGTTCACCAAGACTTGTTGGGTTGTTTTAGCGGGTTTTCGTATTATGGTGTTTATATATAATATATATAGGTAAGTGTAGATGAATATGAATATATACGAATATATTTATATATGTGTATTTGTATATAAATAAATAATATAGGTGTGTATGTGTACATGGGTATTTATATATAAATATTATATAAATATGAATATGTGTGTATGTATAAATATATATTATATGTGCGTATTTGTACGTATATATAAATATATTATATAAATATGTGTATTTGTATATATATATATAAATATATTATAAATGGGTGTATCTTTATATATAAATATATTATATATATATATATATGTACGTATGTGTATGTATATACATGTATAGAAGTATATATACAAGTATGTGTGTATAGATATAAATATATGAATATATATAGATATATATATATTAATTGCTAGAATAAAAGAGTATAAATAGGAAGTCAGCCAAACCAAGCCGGGCCCAGCCCCGAGGGCCAGGCCCGACCATCCAGGCCCAACCCGTACTTCCCCAGCCTCAGCCCGGGCCCAACATCTCCATCCCAAGCCAAGACCCCAACAGCCCCAGGCCGAAGCCGAGCCCGATCACCATATATTGAATAGAACACGAGAGAGAACAGGGGATCGAGGGGTTCTCATCTAAAAACCCTAACGAACCCAGCGCCTCCACCACGCGCAGCTGGCGCACCCCCGCGCGCGCGCGCGCGCCACCCTGGGCCGCCGCCGGCCGCCGGCAGTGAGGTCGAACGCGCACAGTGGCAGCACACAAGCAGTCGCAGGTACATACTTCGTGATCAACTTTCTAATCAACTGTTCGATCGATTTTAATTCCAAAAAATCCTACGGACTACCCATGTAACCATCTAGGAATCCCATCAAACATTTCAGATTGAAATGATCATGATTTGACGAAAGATCGAAACCAAATCAGGAAAAAACCTGTTTTTCGACAAAAACAGAACAGTGTGAACTTGGGCAGACCCCCATTTTGCAAGGCGAATTGCACGCAGGATGGCGACTCTTTCTAAAATCCACCTGAAGGGGTTTATAGACAATCCATACACCTTCTAGACGGCATTGGTAGTTTTCACTTTCATTTAATTTGTATCAAGTTATTGGTTTACAAAGATTAGAAAAAATAACATAAATCTGTTTTATAAAACTTGAAAAACCATTCACGTGCGTCCCGCCATCCGGGGCCACGTGGTCGCGCACCGTCAGCATCGAAAGCTGCATAACGGCTTCGTGGTCGTGTGGGCTTTGACGAAATTCAAATTGGTCGCGTGTGTGCGACGAATTTGATGCGTATCCGTCGAAATTTACCGTATCGTGTACTTTGCAAATTTCTCAATTACTTTGTGCACATTCGTCAGATCGAGATGAAACTTATGCCAACAGGACCGTATCATTTTTCTGGTCCTGTATGCCAAGTTTGGTCCGATTCTGAGACCGTTGATAAAATCACCGTTTTGCGGGCCCCACGGTTCCACTCAACGGACGATTTTGTGCACGGCCCGCCGGAATCCAACTATAGACATACGGTTGGGTTCGTATTGGAAAACCGGATCCGTAGACATGTAGTTTGACGACTTTAGAGACCATTGACTCTGGCACGCTTTTCGGTGTAAAGTGGGTCCAACGGCGGACATCATTTTTGCTCGAAATTACTGTTTTGCCCCTGTGTCCAGAATTGGACTTATGGACAGGCAATCCTAGCTAATTTGACTATTCTAAGAATGTTGGCAGTGTCCGTTTCAGCTTTCGGAGACAATTATGGATTTTGACTTTATGGCGTACCAGTTGACGGTATCTTATTGGTTTTTCGCGCTGCCACCAGGCAAGTATACCTTGCCCACTATACAGTATTTTATGCATTTTCTATATTGTTGTTTCTTTTCTGTCATATTTGGTTCTTGCTTCTCTTGTTCGTGCTATTACTATTTTTCTCATTTTATGTGCACATACGTTATTTCTTTCCTTCTGTATATCACTCTAATTCATGTATAGGTCCTGATAGTGTTGCCTTGTCGTGAGTCACATTCACTTGATATGTCTTGACCTGTTAGTTGTACTTGACTTCGTTCGACTTGACTGGACACCTGTATAGTTCCTTGTGACATAGAGGATAGTTACTAGGCATGTGGGCTATATGATAGTTTCTGTTGGCCGGTAGTTCAGATGAGCTTCGGTTGTATTGATTATTCTGTTGGCCGTTAGTTTCGTGCTACGGTTGTGATATTCTGTTGGTCGTTATTCTCGGAGGAGATGCGATTGTGATTATTCTGTTGGTCGTTAGTTTCGGATGAGCTACGATTGTCATGGTACTCTGTCTATTAGCCCAAGTGTTGAACATTGTCCTTGATGTTGCGTTATCATGTATTTGTTTAGAAGTAGAGTGTCATATTTCTGTCATTCCCTTTATGCATATTATTTACTGTCATAGTGGCATGTTTTATGTATCTTGCTAGTCCTCTGAGGACCTGATGATCTCTTCAGGTTTAGCGACTGCATGGAGTTAGTTAGCAGAGCAGGACGGTAGAGGATTGCGATGTTTGATACAGGTATTTGCTTGTGATATTTATTTATTATCTTTTCGTGCTTTACATTCAGTACCATGATATATTCTGCTTACTTTATGGGCTCATATCATTCTTAGAGTCTAATCGGACAATATGCTAATGGGCTGTAGACCATGACCCATAATTGTTCATTCGTGTTTCGTATATTTATTGTGGATTGAGATATAGATTTGTTTGCCATGATTTGGCAGTATACCATGACCTTGACAGCTTATACGTACTCGAGTCGGGCTGGAGTCCGCTCGATACGTAGCTGGCTTGCTCACGAGCTCGCGTCCGAAAAGCGGGTTCGGGTCGTGACAGAGGAGGGGCTCGCAAGGGAGACCAACGCTGCCGATGTCGAAGAAGACATCGTTTAAGACCACCGTCGTCCAGGAGGAAGAAGAGCTTCGCTGATGGAGGGCTGTCGTCGTCGAGAAGGAAGAAGAAGAGCATGATGAAGCTCAATAAATTTGGGATGAAGGTTTGGGGTGAGGTCTGTCAAAAATTTTAAAGGAAGGACTGTCAAAATTTTTGACAATCCTAAATCTTAGGACTGTCAAAATTTTGACAGTCTTTCCAATATGGTCAAAAAAATTGACATTTCTAAACTATGATTGTCAAAAAAATTGACAGTCCTACCTCTATCCTAATGAAATTTTATGGTGGCAAATATGTAAATAAAAGAAAATATTTGGACTATCTGTAGTGCCTTTAGCAATTGCCTTTATAATTTTCCATTTAAAAATGACTAATTCTAAGGGCACTCCTGCAATTGCTCGGGGCTAGCCCTTACTGGGGGACAGTCCAGTTTGGTGGAACTTTTACGTAGGACAGCCCAAATTTTACGTGGGACTAGCCCACACCCCCTCCCAAAAAAAAAACCCTTTCTAACACTTCATTTCCTCATTTTATTTCTCTCTCTTCTATATTCTTAAACCCTAAACCCTATTTCTCTTCTCCATTATTCCAATCCCAAATTCCTAAACCCTTAATTCTTTCTCCATTCCTCCATTCCTCCAATTCCAAACAATGGTACCAAGCCCAAACCTTCCTCACAATCTAGGTATGTTTTGCTATATTTTTGTTTTAAATTTATTGAATCTTTAGTAATGCTCAAAATAGTTTAATAAAATAGGTTAGAACAAATTTAGGGTTCATGTATGTATTTTTCGAACACGACAAATCAAATTTTTTTTGCATCAAACCTAGAGTCATCGTTTTGGCCGTTTTGGCTTACAATCGGCCACAAAAACGACAAGACTACAGCGAATAACTGCAGTCCTTGTTTATACAGAGCACTGCATGCAGTCCTGAAATACAGTAGGACTGCTTGCAGGCCTGCAGGCCTGGATAATATTAGGACTGCATGCAATCCTGCAGTCCTGAATAATATTAGGACTGCATGCAGTCCTGCCTATTTTGTGTGACTTTATTATTTTCTGGCAGTCCTTACGCTCCTACTTGTTTATTTCTTTTTTCAGTCATGTGGCCGCTAGCAAAAGAAAACGACCCATCACGTCGGCGCACAAAGAACGCAATGTGGCCCATTCGCTTAAGATACCAATCAGAATCGTCGAACCTGATCCAAAAAGAGAAGTGACTGCACCGGCTCGCAGTCTCGGACGAAAAAAATAGCTCGCCATCTTCGGTCGAAGGAAACAGCTCCTCCTAGTCCTCCGTATTCTTCCTCTTCCGATGACGACGAGCCTACTAGCCAAACCCGCACAGATGATGGTTCCGGGCCTTCTCAACAGCTGGTTCATCCGGAAGGTTGCTCAATATTGTTGTCATTTGACAACCACATTGCATTTCAAATATAGAAGGACCCGGTATGTACATTAAGTTATGAAAATTTAAGCTTTCATTTAGTTTACTATATATATTTTTGCTAATTCTAATTTTATCCTGTTGTCCGACATAAAGATGAGCTCTCATATGCTTAGGGTCGTCAGGTACGAGAAGAAGTCTAGTAGCTGGTAGTTTGACACATTAGGGAAGCCGTCAGAAATAAGATCATTTCTACCGGCTTGCAAAATTTGACCTGATACTCCTACAAGATGATGGACAGTGCTCTTATATCAGCCTTTATGGAGAGATGGCATCAAGAAACCAACACTTTTTATCTCCTAACAGGGGAGATGACGATTACACTTGACGACGTCCATAAGATATTGGACCTTAATGTTACCGGTCCGGTCATGACGAATGAACTGTTCCATGAGAAATCCCCTCACTGGTACAATAATATTGTAGATTATGTGTCAGAGAATCTTAGAGTTGATGCTAGGATTTTTACAACCCTTCCAGACTTCAAGAAGTCCTACAGACTTCCTTTAAAATATTTGGAGGAGACTTTTAGAGAGACGAAGGCCGATGATGATAACGTTGACATGCTTTTCATCCTAGGATCCGTGTGTACATCCTTTTCATCCTAGGATCTGTCGGCATTCCGGACAAGTCTGGAATCTCGATTCATGCGAGATATCTTCTGAATTTATCCGACGTGGAGGATGTGGAAAAGATATCTTGGGGAAGCGGTATACTAGCAAATCTTTTTCGCGAGCTTGGTGCAACGTTCTGTGTCGATACTAAGACAATCACAGGATGCCAGACTCTACTCCATGTAAGAAAAAAATTTCGAGGTTAATCTCATATATGAAATTTTGTTGTTAAATTGTTGACTATTCTTTTAATAATTGTACATGCATGGATATACGAACACTTTTCGATACTGAAGCGGGGTGAGGAGTTCGTAGACTATGGCGTGCACCTTCCTAGAATGTGCCGATGGAGGCCAACTACGGCTGAAGCTAAAAATTCACAAACACTGGCCACCATTCGCAATGTACTTGATAATTTGGTGCCATAAGAGGTGAGAATGTAGCATATTTCTTGTTATATTCTTTTGGTGATAATGATTTACTAAGTTAAGTTATGCGCGCACAATTTAACTTTCTTATAAATACTTTGGCACCCATACCGAGATTTACGAGAAAGTAGTCGTCCAATGCAACCAGTAACTTTATTTCATGGTATGATAACATGCTATGATATCACGGAGCCTCACATGCATGATAGAGTCCTTCCTCAATTTGGCTTCGTACAAATGGTGCCGAAGCGCACATTGAAGTTAGTAACTCCTCCGGGAGGGACGAAACCCTTGAATTATATTTCGGTCGAATTCGAGTGGGTCACGAACTTCTATTTCCAGTGGCAACGGCATGTGCTCAGGGAATTTGAAAGACAACCAGTAGTTGAGATGTCGGATTGCAGCAACGACTACATGGTGTACTATGCTGGTGTCGGACATCCTACGTTGTCGAACCCTCACATGCCAAGGCCCGATACTATGGGAGCTCTGGAACCTCTTCCCCCAAAAAAATGTCATATATGCTTCACTGCTGAAGATGGTGAGTTTCAAATTTGTAGCCTAAAAGATTTTCAAATTTGTAGACTTAATTTATATCGTGTCATTTGCAGGCTAAAAGGGTGAAGGGATTGGCAAAAAGTCTCCGTCAATACAATGGTTAAAACTATGATACAATCTGCAATGAGATGGAGCGCATCGACAACTCTGTAGATTTTTCCTTCATGCACAATAGGGAGTAACGTACGAAGGTCCAACATGATAATTAGTTTTTTTTTTTTTTTGGATATTTGGATATGTTTGGATATCTGGATATGTGGATATTTGGATATGTTTGGATATGTTTTGGATACATTTTGGATATATTTTGGTTATGTGGACATGTGATCTAATTTTGGATATATTTTGGATATATTTTGGTATGTTTGGATATGTTTTTGTGTGGTTATGTTTTGATATGTTTTGGATACGTTTGGATATGTTTTGGATATGTTTGGATATGTTCAGAGTTGTTGTGATTTCTGCATAAAGTAGATTGCCAGCAAAGTTGGCAGTCCAACATGTAGCAAGGACTGCCAACTAGCTGACAGTCCAAATCAAAACTCTCTGTATGGAGAGTTTTGATACATAATTGTACATGACTATCAAACAAACAGGCAGTCCTATTATTAAGCAGGACTGCCAACCTGACAGTCTTGTACATTAATGTATCAAAACTCTCCAAACAGAGAGTTTTGATTTGGACTGCCAACTTGTTGGCATTCTTGCATGAAGCAAGGACTGCCATGTAGCTGACAGTCCAAATAAAAACTCTCTATTTGGAGAGTTTTGATACATTAATGTACAGGACTGTCAAAGAAATAGGTAGTCCTATTGTTAAGTAGGACTGCCAGCTTGTTGGCAGTCCTGTATGAAGCAATGACTGCCAGCTTATTGGCAGTCCTGCATGAAGCAATGACTGCCAACTAGCTGACATTCCTGTACATTAATGTATCAAAACTCTCCAAACAGAGAGTTTTGATTTGGACTGTCAGCTAGTTGGCAGTCCTGCATGAAGCAAGGACTGTCATGTAGCTGACAGTCCAAATCAAAACTCTATGTTTGGAGAGTTTTAATACATTAGTGTACATGACTGTCAAAGAAATAGGCAGTCCTATTGTTAAGTAGGACTGCCAACTTGTTGGTAGTCTTGCATGAAGCAAGGACTGGTAACTAGCTAATAGTTCTGCTTTATGCACACTGATACTCTAATACTTTTGTACACAGGTAAACACATATTGCACACAGGTAAACACATATAGCACATAGGTAAAAGTGTCAAACACAAAAACATATATTGCACTTCATATTACAAAATGATATAATTTAGTGTATACAAAAGTGGTTCCTCCATATAGAAAATGCAAAAGTGTAAAAAGTAAATGTTCCTCCATATTCAGTCGATTACGTATCAGTCAATTTTGACGTCGTAGTGGCCAACGAGTATGTCTTTAGGCTCCTCAATCTTCAATAACAAAAAAAGGTGTCGTCCAGGCGATTGCTTCGTCCGGTGCATATTTGTACCAAATTGTTGAAGGTGGAGGAATCAGTGTCACGACCCGCTTTCGAATAATCAGACACGAGTCGGACACGCCCAGCCTTCGTCGTTAGACACGATGAAGTAAGCTGTACCAATATCTAGGGAAAACTACAAATCCAGATAAGAATGAATATAAACCACAGCATCTAATATCGAATCCCAGAATCAAAGTACAAGTCTAAGAGTTATTACATTTTCCAGCAAATGAAATGTAAACTGATGTATATAATACAAAGTCCAAATGAAACTAAAAAGGAAAGTACTAGGCTTCCTCAGCCTCTAAGTCCAGAGCAACACCAGCTAGCTCATAGGTACCTCCAGGCTCCTGCCCGTAATAAATGTCACAGATAGCCTCCATCTCACCTGCAACATATCCTAGTCAGGAGCAGAGCTAAGTATATCCAAGGAAATGAACATGAACATCATGGTATGGAAATGAATACAGAAAAAATATAAAGTACAAGAAATGAGAACATGAGATAAAACCTGAACATGAATACTGAAAAGTAAATACAGGGAACATGAAATGAAACCTGAACATGAAATACACAATGAACCTGATGTGTGCAATATAACGAAATACATCCAGAGTGTATGATCGGCTTGGGTAGATTCAGGGAACATGAAATGGTACAACTTCGGTCCCGCATGTACGATGCGAGCCTAAGCTATTCACATGAATTGTAACTCCGGTTGGATCACACATCTGTAGTACTTCCCCTTCCAGACACCAGTAAACTCAAGGAACAAGATACAAGACAATATCGTGAAATATCGTGTCAACAAGAAGGTACAAGCATGAATATAAGACATGAAGTAATGGACAAGTCCGAGGAGTATACTTGCCTTGCTCAGGGTAATCAAGTGGAAGTAGTAGAGCTGTATGTCCACCTGTTTAATTGATACAATTTAGTTAATTTGTACTATGATGTTTAGTATTACTAACTAATCAACTATTTACTAATCTTTATCTAACTTCTTTTTATATTCTACTTGCATACTTCTAGTAGTAGGCAAGAAGACTGTAATTAGGGGTGTGCATCGGTCGGTGGTCGACCTATTTGGTCACAACCGAAGTCGAACCGAAGTTAATCAGTTTGAAATTAATCCCAATCGAACCAAACCAACCAACTGGTCGGTTCGGTTTTGAAACCAACCGACTTGGCTCGGTTTGGTTCGGTTCGACTTGGTCGGTTTTGATCACAGGAAAAAAATAGACTGCCATTAAGTTAGGTATTGTTGCTTATTTTGTGGTATAGAACTCCAGTTAATCACATGGAAAAAAAATAGACTTCGTCCGATTTGGAAGTAACAGCTGCCAACCAATAACCCCTAGCATAAACCATTCAATTTCAAATTTCAAAAAGTCAGTACAATAAAGAAGATGTATATTATGGAATGGGAGTGACCTATGTCAGAATCACCATACATGAAAATGTGCACAACAATTATACATGAGAATGAGAAGAGAAGTTTTCACTTTTTTTTTCATTCACTACTGCTTAGTCCCAATTATTTAACACTAGCCTAGTAGTCTCGGTCTCCCCTACCAACCGGTCCAACCCAATCCTAATTATTTAACACTCACATAGGGTTTGGTTCGGTTCGATTTTAATCGGTTTTGGAATAACCAAACCGTGAACCGAACCAAACCGATCGGTTTTAGAAAATGTGTAGTCGAACCAAACCGATTGAACCATCGATTCGGTTAAAAACCGATCGGTTCGGTTTGGTTTGGTTCGATTTGGTCGGTTTGACTTAAATGTGCACAGCCCTAACTGTAATACCCTTTAGAAATTATTGATCCAAAATATATTAACAAATCAAGATCATATATAGAAACTATAAGAGAATAAAATAGTATATGTTAAATAATTTATTTAGAAATATACTCCCCAAAATACTACTTAATAACTCATAGATTTACTCATTCCCAAAATACACTAATAATTATGGCAACAACATTAGCTCAACTAGAATATATGAACAGCCACAAATTAACCCAAGCTTAGCTAGATATAGGCTCAGCCAAGGGTTACACAGTAATACTAAATTGAAGCAAGCTTTTAGCTAGAGTATGCTTGCTTGTTTGAAGAAGGCATTGTGATCCCATTCTTTTCCATCATACTCATGATATTTGAAGACAACTCCAATTCTAATCATCTATTCAACTCAAGTAATCCTAGACTCAGCTGTATGGTGGACCAACAAAATCTATATACAACACAATACATGACCTACCATCAACAAAATGTGCATACAGGAACACAACCCACACATAAACTACTGCAACTCCAAATATTCATTAAAATCGAACTCATTAACTCCAATCCAAATTTCGGGAAAATATACACATTCAACACAAATCAGAAATCAAAATAAAAGAATATACACTCATAGATAAGAACCAAAAAATAGAAATCTATAAGTAGCTTTACAGAACAGTCAGCCCCCGTCTACGCGAACACGGACACAGGAGGACACGAACTTTGCAGAACAGAACCAGTCTGGGACACGCACCTCGTACACTGCTACATCCGACACACGCCACACCACCTAAAGCTCAAACATGAACAGGACACTGCTGGACACGGATAAGAGAATCGAACACAAACGAACCCCCTGCATCAAATCATCCCCCCTTCAAAACTATTACTACAATTGAAATCCAGCACAAACTAAAGAAAAATAGCATAATACCTGAATATTGTAGTCGAATTGCTATAGGGATGCCTCCAGGAATGATACAACAGTCTCCTCTCTCGATCACAACTGCTCGAAACTCTGCTTGATATTTTGTCGAACAAGTGACATGCAGATTAGATCGAAAGTTCATAATAGCTTCACAGAATTCATTCGAACAAGTTTATGAAGAGGAATTGATTCTCACCAAATCGACGGTAGATCGAACTTCTCAGTTGTTCACCAAACCAAATTGATCCAACAACTCTAACAAAATGCAAAAGAACTGGAGATCGGTTGGGTTCTAGAAATTTTCCAGTGAACAAAAAAAATGCAGTGATGAAAAATCAATTCAACTGAGATGAGTTTTGATCCGATCACTCCAATCAGAAGGATTAGAACAACACTCACGATCTAGAAATTTCTGATCCAAACGACTAGACCGATCAAAACGAATTTGAGACAAATTAAGGCCGATCAAAACGAATTTGGAAAAATCAAGGACCGATTAAGAAACTCACCCTGTTCTAGCTCTGATCCATCGGGGAACTAGATGGCTTCACATTCGCTGGGAAGAACTCGTCGAAGAACCTCCATGCATCAATCGACCGTGTCTTTCGCTGCAAGTGACCGATCCGAGTCGGTTGCCAAAGGAAATTGGTCCAACCTCCTGGAGTGGATCGCCGGAAATTATCGTCGCCGATCGTCGTCAATCGCCGGGATGGAGAGTGGATGCCTCCGCCATCAATTCGTCGCCGAATTTGTAAGAGGGACTTTTGGAAAGAAGGAATGAGAAGGAAGAAAAACTCAGAGTAATGGTTCTCTCTCTCTCTCCACAGAGCTAATTAATAGAAAAGGGAATTAAGCAAGAAAGCCCCTCCACCTTTGGTTAAAAATCGAACAGACCCCTCCCCTTTTCGTATATTGCATGAATCCTCCAAAATCAGTTAGAAAAGGTGGGGACCACCAATTGTTGGTTACTACAAATTTTTAAATTTTGAATTCCTGCTCTATTTCAATTCCCTCCAAAATAGTTACAAAACTTATTATTTGAAAATCAATTAAACAATTAATCATTAATCAGAAAATAAATTTAGGATTTTGAAAATACTGAAAAAGTAAAGTGACAATCTGTAATGACCCGCTCCGCCCTAGCGGAACGCCGATTCAAACGGCATGTGCAACGACTCAAACGAGCCGTCGACCCGAAGAGTTGGCATCGAACTGATGAAGAATCGATGCAAGGCTTATATTGCCCGTCAAAGATGAATCCAGACTTAGACTTTCAAAGGCGCGCTCAGAGTATCGCTCGGCCGATGCGAACATCGCTAAGGTGGGTGGCTCCGATGAACCCGTCTTTCCTAAGCCTAGACACATAATAATACGAACACTATTGCTAGAATCGCTAGGCGATAACATCGTACATGCAAATAAATGACTCAACGTACCTAGTTAAGGGAATAATCCCATCTTGTATGCTTATTTAGAACATGAAAAAGAACTCAGAAAATATAGAGACTCTCGTACCGCACTCCACACTCGTGCTAAGGCATAAGCTTACATTCAAGTTTCCTATGCGTTCAACAATGAAACAATGAATGGTTTACAACAATGAAATGGAAGACTATCGATATAGTCATTCCGAGTAGAATATAGCAACATTAGAAGACTTCGGGACCGATGGGTCGCCAAGGCGACTCCCGCACAGGGAGTTGCATAATGTATGAATGAATGAATGAACGATAAGTGAATGAATGAATCAACGAATGAATGAATAAATATGAGAATGAATGAATATGTGAATGAATCAATGAACGAACGAACCAGTGAAAGAAAGAATGAATAAGATAAAAAAAAGAAAGGAATGTTTAGCGACAGGTATGACGGGGACGTGCATCGGGACTCACTATCCGCGCTATACGGACGCCACCGCCAACCTGGTCGATAACGCATTATGGCTAAGGGTTAGCCTATAGCTCAGAGACAGCCGTTAAGTTAAAATGACAAGTCAATATGAAATGGTCGTGGACAATCCCATCGTATACGGGAGGTAGGAAGAATAAAGGATTTCCGCAGCACGATCAAAGGGAGGCATCGTGGCCGGCCTAGGCAGAAATTAAAATAGCTTACGGTGGCGGCCTGGGTGCGGGCTTGGCCACCCAGGAGACGTAAGGCCGGGTATTTCAAGAGACTATCAAGGTGTACCAGCCATCACGCTATGATAGATGAGAATACCAAAGAAGAATATGTCCAAATTGGCTTGTAATGCCAGCGACCGGTGCATATAGATTAAGTAGGCTTTGCTGGTGGCAATCCACGTGCAAGTCCTTGCATTAAAACAAAGTAGTATAAGTTAACTGAATAAGGCACCTTCTGAACAGGCTTGAATATAACACACCAAATGATCGAGAGTACTTCATACAAATGAGTTAGAAAACACGCCTACGACGCGCTAGGACCTGAGGCAGGGACACGCCCTTGACATTGAATGTTTACGTGAATTACGTTAAGTTGATATATACGAATTGTTGTCTAACTTGGTTTACTTTAGACAGGGAAGGCCGAACGGTAAGTATGGGTAAGTCGTGCATGTATTTCCATGCAAATACTTGAATTCGACAACACGAGATAGGTTATGAAATATGCCATAAAACTGATCCTAAGGCAAGATTAGAAAGACAATGAATGATAGACGGTGCACAAAAGTAAATAGAACGTGTTTGGTAATGATTGTATTGTGGGCGAGCTAGCTCCCCACCAGTGCATAACAATTACTGATAACCCCACAGTTTGCTTGCAGGACGCAGGAGACGTCATCGGGTGCAGAGCTTCCCTCGAACGTGCTAAGGCGCGGAGCCAACTCTGGAGCCTTGGAGCGTTGTAAGGAGCTGAAGCACCATATACAAGACATAATGTATCAGAACATCGCCATGAATCATTCCATGTTGTAAGCCACTTGGCACGTCTTTTATGTTTCAGAGAGAGAGAACCTTGAGAGACTTATAAACTCGGCCTAGCGTCGCTTGTAAACTTCTTGAAAATCAATAACGAGTTTGAATTCGCTTCAACTTGTGTTCATTTACTTTCCGCTGCAAATGGGGACACTCTGTGCGACTCTGTGGCTTAGCTCAAATTGGCCGTTTCTGGAGATTAGTCTTGCATGGGCGTGTAACACCCAGTTTTCCAAATGAGGGTAATTTTGAAATTTTGTAATTTTTAATCTTTTAATAATGATATTTAAATCATGATATAATTTTTGGTAATTTTAAATCATTTTAAAACTATTTTAAAATCATGACTTATGATTTTGGTATTTTGATAGTGTAACACTAGAGACAGCTAACCTAGAGCCTAGCCATGTGATTAGGGTGTTTCATTTATTATTTCCAGTTCGAGGGTACTTTTGTTATTTTGAATTTAATTGAATTTAATAAATATTATTTGGATTTTACTGTATTATTAAGAATGGTGTGATTAAAATATTATTTAATTGATTGCCATATTTTGTGATTAGCCTAACTTAGTTTGGATCTAACCTAGATTAGTCACAACTAGTCTTAGCTAACCATGGTTAGTGATGGTTAGTATTAATTAGATTTATTAGAATTAATGTGATTTTTAGTGATTTTTAGTGATTTTTAGTATAATTGATTTTGGGCCTATAGTTGACTTTGACTAGTGTTGACTAAGAGACTAACCTAGTGACTAACCTAGGTTATGGCCACTTGGTTAGGTTAAGTAACCTTGGTTTGACCTAAGTTAGTGAGGTTTGACTCATTGAAACTTGTTTGGAGAGATTAGAAATTGTTTAGGCTAGAATGGCTTATGATTTCATAAGTCATGACTAATGACTTGAGACTTAAAGCCCATAGGCCCACACCATGTAGCTAACCCTAATTCTAATCAGCCCATGGATGGTCATGATAGTCTCCCCTATCCTATTTAATACCCCTCAAAGTTAGGGCTAGCCTCCATTAGGATTTTTGCCAAGTTTTAGAAAGAGGTAAGCCCCCATCTTCCATAAATCATAGAAAATCCATTTTAAATCCTTTTTCCCCTAAACCAATTGCATTGGGTTCTAATTTTACTTCTCTTGCTGTTGGTATCAAGCAATCTCAGCTTGGGAGCACTTTGGAGGAGTTTGGCCATCAAGAGGAGCACCTCTCTTTGAAGCTTTTTGAAGGATTTGACACACATAGGTATATTCCAATCCCCTCCATAGAATTTTGAATTTCTTGCATATTTAGGGAGCCCTAGACCTAACCTAACTGTAGGAATAGGAATCCCTAAAATTTGTGTCTATTTCGTGTCCTTTTTGGACACATATCAGTGTCGTATTGAATGTGTTTGTTAAAATACCCCAATGGGCATTTCGTGTGATTTTTGAGATTTTGTTTGAATAGGAAATTAGATTTGGGTCTCGCTTACACGTTTCTGGAGTTTTTGTCGAGTCTTAGTGTCGTGTCGAGTCGTGTCGGGCACGCGAACACGCGATCGCGCACGCGCGTGCACGGGCACTGTGCATGCCCTGCACTTCGGGGGACACAGCGCCTAGGATACGACACTTCGACACGTGAGACTCGACGTGTAGCACGGGGCCGACACTGACAAGGGGCTTCCCAAGTTTTAGAGCCCCACGTGTCGTGTCGGACACGCACGAACGCGTGCACCATTTTTGCACTGTGCAGTTTTCTGTTAAAAATGTGCACTGACACGCGTGTCTCGTGTCGCGTACACGCGACGTAGACACATGACAGGGTGTCCTATCCCTAGCCCTAGTCTAGGTCGACCCTTGGACACAACCACGTGGGTTGTGTCGCTTTGTGTCGTGTGCACAGACACCGTGAACACGTGCTCGAGGATTGTGCACACTGTGTCCTGTGTTTTACTTTTTTGGTTTTATGTTGAATGGACACGTTTGTGTCCACTTTTGTGGACACAAACACATCACATAGAACGAGTGCAATGTGTTCTCACTTTACCAACCACTATATTTGGGTTTTAATTCATTTTCATAGTTCAATTCTCCATTTCCCAATTTAATTATGATACACACATTCTGTCCAATTTTTACAGTTCTTCCAGATTTCAAAATCCGATTTTATCATCATTTTTGACCTAGTTTAAACTGTTAAATTCATGGTTTTTAACCTCTAACTTGTTCACCTAGTTGATTTCTAAATGTATGTTGAAATTTATATTGTTTGGATGAAGATTTGGTTCAAAACCTGAGATTTAAATGTGGGGACTGTTATTTGGTTTTTATGTGTGATTCATGAGTTGGTTGGACAATTTAATCAATGTTTAAATCTGAGATTGTTTTGTAGAACATATTAAAACTGTTTTTGGGTTCCTGTTTACTGAGATTGAGGGGACTGTTAACTGAGTTAGGGACTGTAAACTGATTTTGTTTTTCTGTAACTGTTTGGGTTCATGTTGGACTGAGATTTGAATGGGATAGTTCACTAATATTCCTCACTGATTTCTCACTAATTTCCTTTGTTTCACACTATTTTTCATGCATCACACTCACACACACACCCTAGTGTCCAAGCCCACACTCCTTGACACACCTGTTACACACTCTTCACTCATGTATCACCACACTCCTTGACACTAGCACACACACATGGCATATGACACTCACTCACATGTCTCCTCTACACACACATGATATATAACACCCACTTGAACACTCTATATCTCACACTCTCTCATGATACACACACACACATACACTTGGACACATGTTTATGTGTCCCCCTCTCTATACCTATGCATATATATGTATTAACATATAATGTTGTATGGTATACACATTAGCCTATAGGTTTATATATTCTAGTTATATTATAACACAACAATGTGTATGTATCAATATATATATATATATATATATATATATATATATATATATATATATATATATATATATATATATATATATATATATATATATATATATATATATATATATATATATATTGTCATATAATGTATATATCTAATATGTGATTAGGAGCCTATATATGTCAATATAGGTATTCTATATTAGATTGTGTGGTAGGGATATATATGTATTGTTTTAGATATAGATATTGTATATGGTATTGCCTATTGGCCCATGGCCTAGTCTTTTAGCCTATGGCCTATGGTTGTGCCTGCTTGTCAGTATAGAGTCTAGATTAGACTTGTTTAGTCTAGATAGACTTAGAATTGCCTTGTTAGCCTAGTATAGACTAGTTTGACTTAGGTTTGACTTGGTTGACCTAGTTTGACTTCTAGGGTTGACCAGAGTTGACTAAGAGTTGACTTTGGTCTAGATTGACCTAGATTTATGTAGAATGCATTGATTTGCATCTTATTATCATTGTAGACTCATAGTGACTTGTACTGTTCTATAGGAGACAGACACCACTCCTCGGACAGTATATATATTCTCCAAATTCACCGGATACAGGCGAGTACATTCTCTGATCATTTCATATCCTACATTAGGAGTATATTTTCTGCTTTAGATTACTTTATATGATGTTGACACGTTGGAAACACGGATTAATACTATATGGATCTTGTTGGGCGATGTTATCCCCTTAGCGGATACATCGGATATTTCGTGTTCGTGTACTTTATCGTAAACATCGTATACTCCTTATATTTGTGACATTCGTGTACGAAACGTGTGAATCGTGTATAATCATGTATTCATATGACCTTCGTGTATAATAACATAACTTAGCCAGATCCTTGTGTATTGATTGGGGCGGGGGAGTAGAAGTGGTTATGTATTCAATCCAGTAGATTACTCGTGTACAACCTCTGTAGATTACTCGTGTATAACATCGTACCGTTTATATAACCATCTTGTGCTCTGAATCACTAGACACTGTTAGTTCTCTATATACTGTAGCTATTTATTTACAGTCTTTCATGTTTATCATATTATTCTTCAGTTTTTTGTATCTTACTCTCTAGCATGTTTATATTTTCTAACCGGTTATGATTTTGTTGAGATGTACTGTACTCGCTCCTGTCCTGACTGGACCTATTAAAAATTTTACAGTGAATGATGAGGCTCTGGTGTCTATCCCTAATGGTGCAGTATTAGACATCACTAGTGACTTGGACCTGCTAGCAGTTGATGATACTTCCCTAGATTAGGATGTCTTTATCTTTCTGGATTTTGTATTGAGTTTCTGAGATATTATTTGGATATGTACTTATTTAGACACTTAGAACTCTGGGTTGTATCTCTGTGTTTTTATTTCTGGATATTTATCTATCTTTCCTTTCATGTTCTACCTTAGATGTGGTTGAGTTATATTCTGTTATGTCACGCCCATTCGGGGAGTATAACTGTATATTACCCTTATCTGTTAGATGTTATGACCTAGGACAGCGTTCTACCGTCGACACTGCGGCGTAGGCTGGGCGTTGTTACGTCCTCGTACCCTCACAGTGGGTGCGGGTCGTGACACGTTTTTAGTAGTGGCCCATGCAGGTCGAGTTTATGTAGTGGTATTCGAACTAGAGTATCACTACAGCCTGCAGTAGGATTAGGATATATTTTCTGAGGGTACTCAATCACAGTTAGGATTCCTTGAAAGATTCCTGGGACGACCTTTGAGAATCTTATCTAAACTTCAATTTGAAATCCTTTCCCTTGTTTTGTTCGCTCTCACTCCTTGTTGTTGAATTTGATTTTGATGAATCGTTGTTGATTTGATTTTCCTATCGAGATGAATTTTATGGCCTGAGTTACGATATTTTCTGATAACATATGTTGACGGGAATAACAGGGATGGTAAAACGTCTACTTGATTATGGAACCTGTAGTTTATCGCAGCCATATTAGCTGGCGTGGCAGAAACATAGGGACCTGACTTCGGATGTACGTATCTTGATTATGAGATTTGGAATTTCTCGCAGCTATATTAGTCGGTATAGCGAGATTTTTAGACGACCTGATTATAGAGGTGCATGCCCCAGTTATGGAATCTATCGTTTATCGCAGCCTTGCTTACTGGCATGGCGAGGACTCTGAGTAACATGATTTTGGACAGACGCATATGGTTATCAGATTGTATCTTGAGTAGGTTTTTAAACATATTATCTCTATCGTACCATTCTGTTGTATAAATTGTACCCCATCATCAAATAACTTAGGAATAGGAGTATGAGTAGGAGTAGCTTAGCTATTATTATAACCTTGTGTAACTTCTTGCTATAAATTCTTTCTAATACAATGAATCGATGATTTTGCTAGACCTTAACTTGGATTTGATATTATAGCTCTGGTTTTAAAATGGTTCCCTCTTTTAAACAGATAAGCAGAACAGATTTTATCAATATTTTCTCTTGCCATTATTTCTTGTATTACCCTAAAATATATATATATAGTGGACACAGATACTTGCCTAACACGTACGCATACTACACATGTTACCAACCTATCTAAATGCATGTTAATATGATTAATGTTAAGTTCTCAAAATCCTAGCATTCTAATATAGTGCAGTATCAGTGACTAGTTCTCTGTTTCTCCATATTAAATTCGTAATTTAAATTTAAATTTTATGTTATTAGTTTTGCTTACATCACTACACATGTATGTTATATACAGGGTTTTATTTCTTAAAGAAATTGGTTGAGTTTTGTATTAAATTTGTCAAATCTGAGACTGTGTACATATTAACCCTTAACCTTGGATTCTAAGTATTTAGTTCAAATTGCAGTTTTAAATTGTAATGCTTTGAGCCGTATACATGGTTGTGTGCAGGTATATAATGTTAGGTCCATACTCTTACATGTTAGGTTGTGGTTGTGGTAAACATTGATTTGGTTTTGATGTTCGAATTTCTTCCAAATTTTGAAAACTGAATACATGTTAACATTTTTTTTTGCATTGCCTTCAAATGTGTAGTTCAATTTCAGATATAATATGTAATGTTGAACTAAAACGGAATGATTGAACCCATTATTTCAAGTTTTAACCCATGTACACTTGACATTGACAC
>JANAVB010011793.1:0-32500 GCA_029216955.1 Iris pallida | reverse complement strand
AGAGATATGGGAATTGCTTCCGTATGTCGTCCTCTCTCTTTCAGGTAGACTTACCTGGAGAGTGGTGCCTCCATGCAACGCGAACCAAGGGAATGACCTGGTTCCGGAGTACCTTCTCTCTTCGGTCCAGGATCTCAACCGGCTTCTTTGGATAGCTGAGTGTCGGTCCCACTTCGATCTCGGAGTGGTCCAAGACGTGACTGGGATCTGCCACGTACCGTCTCAGCTGTGACACATGAAACATGTTGTGCACTCCCTCTAGTGTGGGCGGTAACTCCAATCGATAAGTCACTGCACCGACCCTGCCCAAGATACGAAAAGGTTCGATGTATCGTGGACTAAGCTTTCCACTGCCACCAAAACGAATCATGCCACGTGTCGAAGAAATCCGCAGGAACACAAGATCACCAACCTAGAACAAAAATACAAGACTTAAAGCTTGATCTAAAACAATCACAATCAGACTCAAATACTAGAAAAATCTAAACTATACCTCAAACTCCAACGGCCTCCGGTGGCTATCGGCCCAATGCCGCTGCCTATCCTGCGCCACCCGAAGTCTATCTCTGATAACTCTGACCTTCTCTGCAGCATCCACTACCATCTCAGGGCCAAGCAAAACCCTTTCGCTGACATCATCCCAAGACAAGGGAGTACGGCACCTCCGTCCGTATAGTACCTCGAAAGGTGACATCTCTATACCGGCTTGGTAGCTATTGTTGTAAGCAAACTCTACCACGTGAAGGTGGTCCTCCCAAGATCCTCCGAAGTCCAAGACACAGGTACGAAGCATATCCTCGAGGGTCTGAATCGTCCTCTCCGACTGTCCGTCTGTCTGAGGGTGGTATGTGGTACTGAACTTGAGCGATGTGCCCAAGCTAAGCTACAAACTCCTCCAGAAGTGGGAAGTAAATCGGCTGTCCTGATCCGAGACTATACTCACTGGAACCCCGTGCAATCGGACTATCTGCCGTACGTACTGTTAGGGTTATATACTAAAAGCATCACTTTTGTAGTAACCTTATTTCCTTAAATTTTGAATGAGAATCATATGGACAAATGTTTGCATATTGTATTTGTTGCAAGTGTTAATGCAAATGTCTGATATTCTATATTGTAGATAATATGGTGTGTGGTGACACACAGAAGATCATATTATCAGTTTCCTATAGAGTATATAAATAGTTCACAACCTAGATGGACTTGGATAATCTATTGGAAAGGTTGTGTAGTGTAATCTGGTATTAGTCTATCTTGACTATAGGTTTACACTAGTACACTTTGTATTTATTGAACAGGACCACTTGAGGTTGTTCTCTTTGTACTGACTACATAAGAGAACAAACACCTCTGTTATTATGGATGCTTGTACTCTTAATCCGGATATAATAACGGACATGTATATGCAGTGTGCATTACTTTGACTCATAAAAGAGTGAGATTCATTATGGATCAACCTCTATGAATTGGGTAATAACATTGTATGTATGATGGGCTGTTGGTTATAAATGGAATCCATGTCCCGATACATCGGGTTGATGATGTCCTCTTAAGGAGCTCATAAGGATTGTCATGTAAACCCTGCAGGTGGATTATATCTGACATGACAAATAAAGTTGAGCGATACTACTTAAGGATAAAAGATGTCGAATCAATATAGTTGTCAGTAACTTAATTTGATCGACGGACATACGATATCTTAACATGGGGAGCCAAACAAGCATATAATAAATGGATTAGGGAGGTAGTGCAACAATAGCTCATTAGTGGACCGAGCTATTGTTAATGGGCCTGGATTGTGTGTTCGGGCTGAACACGGGATATCCAGATCCGTTAGGAGGCCTAATCCTAATTTTTCTCATGGTCCCTGCCGTAGCCTATATATATCCTCTATTCTCTGGCCGCCAGATTACAGATCAGAAATCTAAAAAATTTCTAAATTCGTGATTCACATAAGGAGAGAAAGAGAGTGCTGCCAAGAAGAAGAAAAGGTTAGGAGATCGTCGTCCACATGACGTCCAACTCGAGGAAGGAATACGTACAGAAGAACTTGGGATCGTCCGCTCGAGATTGCTAGGAATTACTTGTCTCCTTTCCGCCGCAGGTATAATTCGTGAACCCTAGTTTCCGCCAATGAAGGGTTAGAACACGTATTAGATCTGTTTAACTTTCTATCGATCAATACGCACACCAAAGGAAGGGTCCTGGGAATCCCCAGTTCCATCACGTACATCTCGGCCAACCTCTCCGTAGACAAATCCACCTTGAAAGGCAAAAAGTGGGCCGATTTGGTCAATCAATCAACGATGACCCAAATCGTATTATTTTCTCCTGGAGAGCGCGGAAGCCCAGATACAAAGTCCATAGTGATATGCTCCCACTTCCACTCTGGAATGGGTAGTGGCTGGAGCAATCCATCGGGTCTCTGCCTCCCGGCTTTCATCTGCTGGCACACCAAGCATCTAGAAATGAACTGAGCCACCTCGCATTTTATGCCATACCACCAAACATGCTATCTCAAGTCTCTATACATCTTATTGGCTCCAGGATGCATAGAGTACTGAGAACGATGCACCTTCTGAAGAACATCCTCCCGAAGTCCTCCGCTCAGCACGCACAATCTGGTACCATGCCTCAACGACCCATCTTCCGCTATAGAGAACTCATCTAATAGTCCTGCCCGAACCTGCTCCCTGATGACCCTCAGAGCCTCATCCTCAAACTGAGCTGCCCTGACACTGTCCATCAGCTCTGACTGCATCTGGAGACCCCACATCTGCTCTTTAAACCCAGGAACTATCACCTCTATGCCCAAACTCTCCAAATCTGCCAGAAGGTGACGATCCATCGTCAAATACATGGCCACGGGATACCTGCTCAAAGCATCCGCAACCACGTTTGCCTTCCCCGGATGGTACTATAAGGATATATCAAAATCCTTCATCAGCTCTAACCATCGCCTCTGCCTCATATTCAGCTCCTTCTGGATAAATACGTACTTCAAGCTCTTATGATCTGTATAGATATCAACTCGCTCTCCGTACAAATAGTATTTCCACAGCTTCAAAGCAAAGATGACTGCTGCCAGCTCCAGATGGGTAGGGTAGTTCCTCTTATGAGGACGTAACTGTCTAGATGCATAGGCAATCACCTTCCCGTGTTGCTGAAGTACACAACCCAAACCCCATCCTGAAGCGTCACTGCAGATCGTATAACCACCAGATCCAGATGGCAGCGTCAAGATAGGAGCTGTAGTCAACCTCGTCTTCAGCTCCTCAAAGGCGGCCTGGCACTCCTCGGACCAAACAAACTCCTCGTCCTTCCTGGTAAGTCGGGTCATCGGCTGGGCAATCCTGGAAAAGTCCTGCACGAACCTCCGGTAATAACCTGCCAAACCCAGAAAACTCCGAACCTCTGCTACTGAGCTCGGCGTAGACCAGGACTCCACTGCAGAAATCTTCTTCGGGTCCACTGAAATCCCCTCGCCAAAGACAACATGGCCTAGGAACTCCACGCGATCCAAGAAGAACTCGTACTTCGACAGCTTTCCATACAGCTGCTCCCTCCTGAGAGTGTCCAGCACAATCCTCAGGTGCTCCTCATGCTCCTCTGGCGTCTTCGAATAGATGAGAATGTCATCAATGAAGACCACCACGAACTTGTCAAGGTACTAATAAAATACCTTGTTCATCAAGTTCATGAATACCGTCGGGGCGTTGGTCAACCCAAACGGCATGACATTATACTCATACTGGCCATAACGGGTCCGAAATACAGTCTTCGGAATGTCATCCTGCTTCACCTTCAACTGATGGTACCCGGTACGCAAGTTGATCTTCGAGAACACCCTCGCGCCGCTCAACTGGTCAAACAAGTTATCAATCCTTGGCAAAGGATACATGTTCTTGATGGTAAGGTTGTTGAGCGCCCTGTAATCAATGCACATACGTACTGTACCATCCTTCTTCAGAACGAAAAGAACTGGCATACCCTAAGGTGAAGAACTAGATCGGATAAAGCCCTTGTCCTCCAGCTCATCAACCTGTTTCTTCAGCTCCGTTAACTCACTGTTGTTGATTCTATAGACGTGCTGTGAGATAGGCTCAGCGTCCGACACTAGGTCTATAGAAAACTCAACATCACGATCTGGCGGCATCCCTGGCAACTCCTCAGGAAAGATATCCAAGAACTCGGCAATAAGTGGATGTGGCAATACTGGCCCCGCCAACAATGCTCCGCAGAATCCATCTCCTGGCTTCGCTGCACCTCTGGTGAACTTAAACTCCGGCTCTTTCGACGGCCTGAACAGAATCCTGCCTCCCCTGCAATCTATGCTAGCATGGTGCATGCTCAACCAGTCCATACCGAGTACCACATCGTAGCTCGGAAGTGGCATTATGAGCAAACATGCACTCAGCTCTCGGCCTCTCAAAAAAACTCTTCGCCCCTTGCAAACATTATTAACCAGGATAATATCATTCCCAGTCATAATCTTGCAAGTCCTACCAAGATACTCAGCAATGATATTATGCCTAAGAACAAAAGAAACAGATACAAAACTGTGCGTAGCACCAGAATCAAACAAGGCTAAAGCTGGAAAAGAATCGAGCAGAACAGAACCTGCGACAACATCTGCAATAGACTCCATCTCCTCGGATGCAAGAGCAAAGGCTCTACCCTGAACACCCCTCTGCTGGCGGTACTGGACAAACTGCTGCTGGGGTCGGAAGTGGACCCCGCTGCTGAACTACAGGCATACTAGCTGGTGCCCTCGGAACAGGTGCCCTCTGAGCTGCTCCAGCGACACGGGGGTTCTTAGGACACTCCCGCATCTGATGCCCAGCGACACCGCAAAAGAGGCACAGCCCCAGCCTCCTCCTATAGAACTCAAAGAGGTGATCGGGCTTCTTGCAGAAGTGGCACGGAGGATCATCTTGCCCCTGATGCTGTTGAACCCTCTGGACAGGTGCCCTGGCCTGCACCTGCTGCTGATGATGCTGGAACGGCTGATGCTGAAGCTGAGGGTGCTTAGCAGCCCCCGCGCTGCTACTGGCCCCCGAAAATAACTCACGATCCCTCTTCGGCTTCAAGCCCACTCTCTCTCCACCTTCCGAGCCTCTGCATAGACCTCTGTATATGTCGTATAGAAGGAAGGGATCAGGATCTTGATATCCCATGTCAATCCCTCCCGGAAGTGCTCTACTCGGATCACTGGGTCGCTCACCATGTACTCGACGTATCGGCTCAGCCGGCCGAACTCCGCCGCATACTCCTTCACAGTCATACTGCCCTGCTGCAGGTTCTGAAACTGCCGTACTAGGCCGATCTTGTTTGTGGAGGAAAAGAACTTCTCTGAATAGGGCCCAAACTCAGCCCAATGTGCCCTCTCCTGCAAGAGCGGCTCGTTCCGAAACCATGTCCGGGCAACATCTAATAACTGCAAGCCAACCGCCTTGACCTTCAGGTCGTCTGCCAGGCGGGAGGCCCTCATCTGACGCTCGATATCCTCGAGCCAGTCATCAGCATATACAATGCCCTCGGTCCCTCTGAAATCCCTCGGACCCATCTTCTTGAAAGCCTGGATGTCTCCGGGCTTCTGCTGCTGTGCCTCCCGCTGTGGAGCCCCACGCTCCATCGTAGCCAGAGCCAACCTATGGGCATCCTCCATGCCCTGGCGCATGGCCTCAGTCTGTCTCATCTGTGCCTCGTGTTGGGCCCCTGGGACTCCAGCCCTGCTGAAAGAATGCGAGCATCTGCACCATGTCTGTAGGCAGAGGAGGCAACGGAAGAACAACTTCCACCCCATCGGAGGAGTCCCCTGCTGTGGAAGAGGATGAGCGCCCCCGACAGCTCCCGTCGTAGCCCCCGGTACTGCAGGAAGAGCACCCGCAGTGACCCCAGGGACAGTCATCGAGAGCACTGGAGGAGTACCCCCGAGAGCCCCTACTGAAGTCCCAACTGCAGGGGAAGTGACTGGAGCCTGTCCGCCAGAGGTAGCAGACCTCTCCGTCTCCGTGCTCCTCACTGGAAGAATGAGTCTTAACCATCCTGGAGACAGATTGAAAGAAATATCATATGGCATAAGAAGGATTATATCAAAGGAGGACAGCTAGAATACATTAAATTAATATCAAAGACGGTAAGCAAGATAAGCAAGGAAAGATCCTACTATGATTGAGTACTCTCAGCCTACCACCTCCTATATGTAACACAGGCTTGTAGTCAATACTCTAAGACGAGTGCTGCTACGATATCGTACTAATTGCGACTTCAGGACCTGCGTAGGCCACCACTAAAAACGTGTGACGACCCGCACCCTATAAGAGCACGTGTGCATAACAACACCCAGCCCTCACCGTAAAAAAGTATGGAACGCTGTAGGTTTATTACTCTAACAACAGTTTATATAATATCAAAACCAGTCGAGAATATGGTCAACTCCGAACGGAGGACAAGCAATGATAATATATGAGTGCTCAATCACAACTCTAAGATGATAAATTAAATACTGAAAGATAAAGACAACACGACAATAAAATAAACCCGTCAAGTCCAAACACAAAGAATATACAAGTCTAAGTCCAAAGTCTCTAATACAAGCCAAAATAATAACAGTCCCAAGAGTGACTGGAGACAAGGTCTAGTACAAAAACCTACTCTATCTACAGGATAGGCGGTATCTCGCCCTGCGGTACTGCACCCTGCGGATCTAGGGTATCTGTCTCTAAACCTACTACTCCGGGGGGCCGTAGTAAGTGCAATAATTGTCACGCCCCAGAACCAGAATACTGGAGAGCGGGGGCAGACATAGCCAGCTACGTATAATGAAATGGAATCCATCTCACTATACGGTCACGGCTGTCTAGATATGTGAGGGTTTATCTACAAGCCATCAGTCTCTTAAGGTCATAAATTATCCTATTGTCTCAATCTCAACCAACTATAATCACAAGATATCAGATCACCAAATATACAATTGTAAGGCGTCCCAAATATTGCATATTCAGCTGATCATGAAGCTAGTCGTTACAAAATGTGAGGACTAGCAAGAGTTTTAGTCATACATGATCAACCTCGAGTTGCCAATCATGCTTACAGCCCGTAGGCAGATAATAAATAAAGTTGCAAACGAGCTAACACTTGCTCGACGGCTAAACGCCTCAAAAGAATATTTTTACAAGGGAGTGGGAGAGCAAAATAAAACCCACTCGTTGCCCTGGTTACGCCTGGTGTTCACCATCGGGCTGGAAGGTCGGTAGATCCCTTGCTGCTGCTCCGGTATCTGGCCATACAAAACCAGCTGGGTCAGACCCCAGAAAGAGCAAGTGCCACAAAGGAGGCTTCACTTAAGAGCTAAAACCAACAATTAGCACCATAGGATAATTACATAATAAGAGACAGTAATTTTAAGAAAAGCATGATAGGTAATAAAAGACAATCTTGTACAGAGTCGATAAAAACAGAACATATGGAAAGCATGACAGGATGATATACGATGAGATACCATGGGACTATTCAGATAACCAGGTTACAACCCGTAACCAAACAAGGACCGGGATTGTAACCCTTCGTCTGAACAGAACTTGGAATTCTCACCATTTATCGGTAAAATAAATACAAGCATTCTAGTCATGTAGTAATCTGGAACAAGATCAGGACAAGACTAGACCAGTTAGACTCCATCCAATCATTCACGGCCAAGCAATAAGTACGTCTTGATACTTTAACTAACTAGGGTTATCACAGGCTGTAAGCCCCTGATTTTTTAAAAAATTTTAAACTAGTGTTAATTAATTATTAAATGTCATTATTGGTTTTAAAATAATTTAATATGATTTTAGGAATTTTCTAGAATTTTTAAATGAATTTTAAATGAGTTTTTAAATACAAAAATATGGTTTGCAATTTTTCTAAATTATTTTAATATCATTTTGCAATTTATTTAAATGTTTTAATATCATGTTGCAATTATTAAAATTGTTTTAATATCGATTTGTAATATTTAATTTTGTTTTGCAAATAAATTAATTATTTTAATTAGAGTTTGCAAATTATATTTGCAAACTGTTTGGGCGGTGGGCTTTTATGCAATTACCTAAAGTCTAGGGGTTTTCCTGTAATTGTTCCTACCCACCCCCGACGACCAGCCCCGACTGCCCCGACCGACCCACGCCGCTGCCCCCGCCGAATCCGGCTGCCCCCACCGCCCTAAAGACCCTATATAAACTCCCCCTCTCCCCCTGAACTAAACCCTAACCCTAAATCTCCTCCACGATTAACCGCTGCCCCGCTCTTCCCCGACGAACCCCTAAACCTAACCCTAACTCCGACGATCCCTACGCCGCCCCCACAGCGACCAACAGCCCCATCCACCACCACCATTCAGTTCGCCACGCCGAGCTGGGTCGATCGCCGCCCGAGCGCCACTGTCCCATCGCCTCCTCCGTCGTCCACGGCCTTCGAAACACCCCAGACTCGCCGGACACGTAAGTGGCGGTGTCATTTCGTGTCGTCCGTGTCTCGAATCCACGCGTGGTTCGCCAGGACACGGGGACACTAGTCCAGTAGCTGGACACGAGAACTAGGGTTCGTACGTGTCGTGCGAAGCACACGAGAAAACCCTGTGTCCTTAACTGTCAGGACACAGGATGGTTTTTTTTTTTTATTATGTTTAATTAATTCTAACCTAAATAAATTAAACCAAAATCCTATTCCTAACAATCGGGCCAACTGGCCCACTGGCCAGCGCGCTGTAACTAAACCCCCCTCCCCCCCGCTCGGTTAGCCCGAGTTCGAGCCCCCCCTGTTGCTGTTTCTTTTCTTTTTCTTTTCCTTTTCTTTTTTTTCTTTTTCTTTTGTTTTTATATATAATTATATATATATATGTATACATATATTGTATATATGTATATATGTATTATTATACATACTATATTTAGGTATATATAGTTGCTGTTTTTATGAATATACTTCATAATTTTATGTATGTATATATATATATGTGTGTATTATGTATACATATATATTTATGTATATATATTTCCTTATGTATATATTTATTATATATATACTATTATATATATATATGTATACATTAATTTTGTATATACATATATATGTTATATAGATAAGTATTTTCTTATATGTATGTATATATACTATATTTGTATATATATATATATAATATTGAGCCTTTTCCTATATATAATAAATATCCCTATATTTATATATATATATATATATTAGTTCCTATGTGTGTTTTACTTAGCTTAGTGTAAATTATTTATATAAAATAATGTTCATACTTTTATAATTACTATGTAAAACTTTACCTTATTAAAATATTAATATTTATTTGTATTTCTACCACTTAGTATTTTCTGTATATTTAAATTACTGCAACCATTTGGTGTCCAAGCCTAGCATGGGTATTTGGGCTCAAATGTGTTTTCACATATTCAAGACATGTACAAGTCATATTGGACTTGATTCATGGCCTTGGGTCCTGTATTTGAACTTTGGTTCAAATTATATACATGGACAAATACGCAGATAAATTAATTATTGTGTGCATTGTTGTTTTTAATTTTCTAAAAATACTTAAAGTACTGTTAAAATTATGGAAAAATAGTTTTTAGATACTATGTTAAGTTGGCTAATTTAGTATAATTTTTGTAGTATTTAATTTACTGTTTTGCCACTAGTTTGGCATATGAAACCAAAAACTCACTTTTTGTATACTTAGGAAAACTGATTTTTATAAAATATTTGTACTGGTTAATAAATTCCAGAAAAATTATAAAATTTCTATGATTAACAAGGATCACTTTAGTACTTTGCTTTAAGAAAAACTAGACTTTTTGCCTATCTCTAAAATTGTTAGAACACAATGATCTTTTGATTTATTTATTGATTAAATACGACTTGTAGCTTTTGTGTTATTTAGAGTTTTAGTCGTGTTGAACCCCAACCCTCACTAGTGTAAAGACCCTAGAAAGTTAGTTAACATAGTGTGTCACCCCATATTGGTCTCCTATGCCAAGTCATCATTTTGGCTAGGTGCCCAGTCACAAGTCGTGTTGCACCAATTAGTGTCCTAGTGTTTTAGCTTAGTATAAAACTAAGTTGTTATATTTACTTCTACAGTGACGAGTTACCAGGCATCCATAGCATTGTTATCGTAGCTTGTTTTGTTTTGCTTTGCTAGAGGCAAGTACTTTCTACGAACTTTACATATTGTCACATGAATGAACTGCAAACCCCACCATGTTACATGCTGATCCTTGGGGTAGCAAGTTAGATCTCTACATGTTGTACTTTCAGTTACTACCATGCTTAGAACAGTCTTGATGTATCTCTCACATGATTAGAATATGGGTTATGGGGAAACTGATAGTAGAGTACGTGATCATACCCCCTCTTCAGTACCGAGCAAAGTTACATTTTATATGATACTGCGCCGTAGGCCTTACTCTCCAAGCTGTATTTGTACGTGTGTACATATATCGCCTTTACACTTGTACGTATGTATATTTTATTTACATGTGCCTCAGTATATTGTACACCTATTGATCGATCATGTACCTGCTACAGTTTTAAACATTACATATACATCTGTCTTTATGATATATGTGTCCTTGCCATGATAGACTGTGTGATGCCATGCTTTCCAGTTATTCCTCTTATGTTCATTTCCATGTTTCATATGCTAGTTTGCTAGATTTAGTACTTGCTCCCGTCCTGACAGGATAACGTTGTAGGTATACTTACTGAGGAGGAGTTGCTCTGTGATTCGTATTATGGAGTCACTGTCGAGGACCCGGTTTTGCCATACGAGGATGGTCCTGCGGGGAGACTCGTCTAGTTTGCTTAGCTGCTTGGGATACTTAGTGTAGTCATGTATTAGACTATATCATTTTGTAACTGGACATGTATCCAGTTTTATATTTTAGTTTACTTGTACTTGGATATTTTACTATATACGACGACTTTTGTGTTTGGAGCATTTATGACTCTTCTTCACTTATAGAACTGTTAGCACATTTAGTCTTGTCTTGTTATCTCTAGAACAGCTTACTGCGCTTTATCTTAAGCGTAGGCTGGACATGGCTCGGCCCGGCCCAACAATTTGGGTGACGGGTCGTGACATATTTTTTTGGTGGCCCATGCAGGTCCTGACTAAACTGTTTGGTTACGTTATTGTGCCAAGCATGCCTGCAATTAGGAACTTAAGGTAATTAGACAACATTAGGAAAGACGCTTAGAACACTTAGAGGAATGCTAGGATTGTAACATAGGAAATACATCACATGTTTGCTATTATAATTAGATTTTCTTGCATATGATTACTTACTTTAAATAAGTCCTTATAAGTCTTTTTATGTGTAATTTAGATGGTGCTTACTCGTTCGTCCCAGTATGTTACCCTCGAGAATGGGGCCCTCCATATCCAGTCAGCTGACCGGTTGACTGATACACCTCCACCTACCACATTCCCCCACTCCACAGATCCACAGACCCAGATACCACCTTCCACATCCCAGTCCCAACAGGACCCGATACTTCCACCACCCCTTATCACTATACCTACCCAGGCTTCCGTCACACTCGACGGGAACCAGCTGCTCACACTGATCCAGGGGTTCCTAACAACCCATCAGGAGCAGACTACCCTACTCCGCCAGAGCATGGAGCGTTCTGAGGGACGTCCCGTGGTCCCACCACATGTAGAGCCACGGCAGAGACCGGGGACGGTCAAGGACTTCATGGGTCTGAATCCCAAGGAGTTCTCAGGGACTGAGGGCATAGTAGTAGCTGATGACTGGCTAGATTCTGTAGAGAGGAAGCTTCTGGGAGTTAGGATGCCGGATGACCTTCAGGTCGAGGCAGCAGGATTTCTGCTGATAGACTTAGCCGGAGTCTGGTTCAGGAATGAGCCGTTGTTCGCGAGAGGTAGAGCCACCTGGGACCAGTTCAAGACCCAGTTCAAGAAGAAATTCTTCTCGACCACTGCTAAAGTAGCCATGGGGCTACGATTCCAGAACATCCAGCAGGGGAACCGTTCTGTTGATGACTATGCGGGAGAGTTTAGTCGCCTGAGCCGTTTTGCTCCTAGTCTAGTTGCTGATCCAGAGGAGATGACCCGTAGGTTTTGCCATGGTCTAGTTCCAGACATTGGCATCCTTATAGTGGCGAACGGTACGACTGACTACTACCAGAGCCTAAAGTTGGCCCGGAGTATTGAGGAGCGTCTTCTGTCATACAAGAGGCCGGCTTCTGTACACCATGAGGGTCCGTCCAAGCGTCAGGCTTTCCAGCAGAGAGCGCCGACGCCACCCCCGCAGACTTACCATCCCCCTACACCACATCGTCAGACCCCGCCAGTTAGAGCCCCGGGACCCCGATATCAGCAGCAGCAGCAGAAGGGAGCTATATGTTCTTTCTGCGGAAGACCAGGGCATGAATTCGTCATCTGCAGGAAGAGATTAGGGCAGTGTTTAGCTTGTGGGTCTGCCATCCATCAGATTCGGGACTGCCCAGTAGCCAAGGGACCCCCAGGGGAAGACCTATAGCCTAGTCCTTGAGCCGGAGCCGGAACAGGTTTCGGGAGGTTAGTTTTGATCGTAGCCTTAGTCATTTGTTGCATTGCTTGCTACGCTAGAATATTGTAGGATCTTCAATCCTTGTGAATTTCGAGGACGAAATTTTTCAAGGAGGGAAGACTTGTAAGCCCCTGATTTTTCAAAAAATTTTAAACTAGTGTTAATTAATTATTAAATGTCATTATTGGTTTTAAATAATTTAATATGATTTTAGGAATTTTCTAGAATTTTTAATGAATTTTAAATGAGTTTTTAAATACAAAATATTGGTTTACAATTTTTCTAAATTATTTTAATATCATTTTGCAATTTATTTAAATGTTTTAATATCATGTTGCAATTATTAAAATTGTTTTAATATCGATTTGTAATATTTAATTTTGTTTTGCAAATAAATTAATTGTTTTAATTAGAGTTTGCAAATTATATTTGCAAACTGTTTGGGCGGTGGGCTTTTATGCAATTACCTAAAGTCCAGGGGTTTTCCTGTAATTGTTCCTACCCACCCCGACGACCAGCCCCGACTGCCCCGACCGACCCACGCCGCTGCCCCCGCCGAATCCGGCTGCCCCCACCGCCCTAAAGACCCTATATAAACTCCCCCTCTCCCCCTGAACTAAACCCTAACCCTAAATCTCCTCCACGACTAACTGCTGCCCCGCTCTTCCCTGACGAACCCCTAAACCTAACCCTAACTCCGACGATCCCCTACGCCGCCCCCACAGCGACCAACAGCCCCATCCACCACCACCATTCAGTTCGCCACGCCGAGCTGGGTCGATCGCCGCCCGAGCGCCACCGTCCCATCGCCTCATCCGCCGTCCACGGCCTTCGAAACACCCCAGACTCGCCGGACACGTAAGTGGCGGTGTCATTTCGTGTCGTCCGTGTCTCGAATCCACGCGTGTGGTCCGCCAGGACACGGGGACACTAGTCCAGTAGCTGGACACGATAACTAGGGTTCGTACGTGTCGTGCAAAGCACGGACACGAGAAAACCCTGTGTCCTTAACTGTCAGGACACAGGATGGTTTATTTTTTTTATTATGTTTAATTAATTCTAACCTAATAAATTAAACCAAAATCCTATTCCTAACAATCGGGCTAACTGGCCCACTGGCCAGCGCGCTGTAACTAAACCCCCCCCCCCCCCGCTCGGTTAGCCCGAGTTCGAGCGCCCCCCCTGCTGCTGTTTCTTTTCTTTTTCTTTTCATTTTCTTTTTTCTTTTTCTTTTTGTTTTTATATATAATTATATATATATATATATGTATACATATATTTGTATATATGTATATATGTATTATTATACATACTATATTTAGGTATATATAGTTGCTGTTTTTATGAATATACTTCATAATTTTATGTATGTATATATATATATATATGTGTATTATGTATACATATATATTTATGTATATATATTTCCTTATGTATATATATTATTATATATATACTTATTATATATATATGTATACATTAATTTTGTATATATATATATGTTATATAGATAAGTATTTTCTTATATGTATGTATATATACATATATTTGTATATATATATATATATAATATATAGTTGAGCCTTTTCCTATATATATAAATATCCCTATATTTATATATATATATATATATATATATATATATATATATATATATATATATATATATATATATATATATATATATATATATATATATATATATCTTAGTTCCTATGTGTGTTTTACTTAGCTTAGTGTAAATTATTTATATAAAATAATGTTCATACTTTTATAATTACTATGTAAAACTTTACCTTATTAAAATATTAATATTTATTTTGTATTTCTACCACTTAGTATTTCTGTATATTTAAATTACTGCAACCATTTGGTGTCCAAGCCTAGCATGGGTATTTGGGCTCAAATGTGTTTTTACACATTCAAGACCTGTACAAGTCATATTGGACTTGATTCATGGCCTTGGGTCCTGTATTTGAACTTTGGTTCAAATTATATACATAGACAAAATACGCAGATAAATTAATTATTGTGTGCATTGCTATTTTTGATTTTCTAAAAATACTTAAAGTACTGCTAAAATTATGGAAAAATAGTTTTTAGATACTATGTTAAGTTGGCTAATTTAGTATAATTTTTGTAGTATTTAATTTACTGTTTTGCCACTAGTTTGGCATATGAAACCAAAAACTCACTTTTTGTATACTTAGGAAAACTGATTTTTATAAAATATTTGTACTGGTTAATAAATTCCAGAAAAATTATAATAAATTTTTATGATTAACAAGGATCACTTTAGTACTTTGCTTTAAGAAAAACTAGATTTTTTGCCTATCTCTAAAATTGTTAGAACACAATGATCTTTTGATTTATTTATTGATTAAATACGACTTGTAGCTTTTGTGTTATTTAGAGTTTTAGTCGTGTTGAACCCCAACCCTCACTAGTGTAAAGACCCTAAAAAGTTAGTTAACATAGTGTGTCACCCCACATTGGTCTCCTATGCCAAGTCATCATTTTGGCTAGGTGCCCAGTCACAAGTCGTGTTGCACCAATTAGTGTCCTAGTGTTTTAGCTTAGTGTAAAACTAAGTTGTTATATTTACTTCTACAGTGACGAGTTACCAGGCATCCATAGCATTGTTATCGCAGCTTGTTTTGTTTTGCTTTGCTAGAGGCAAGTACTTTCTACGAACTTTACATATTGTCACATGAATGAACTGCAAACCCCACTATTTACATGCTGATCCTTGGGGTAGCAAGTTAGATCTCTACATGTTGTACTTTCAGTTACTACCATGCTTAGAACAGTCTTGATGTATCTCTCACATGATTAGAATATGGGTTATGGAGAAACTGATAGTAGAGTACGTGATCATACCCCCTCTTCAGTACCGAGCAAAGTTACATTTTATATGATACTGCGCCGTAGGCCTTACTCTCCAAGCTGTGTTTGTACGTGTGTACATATATCGCCTTTACACTTGTACGTATGTACATTTTATTTATATGTGCCTCAGTACATTGTACACCTATTGACCGATCTCGTACCTGCTACAGTTTTAAACATTACATATACATCTGTCTTTATGACATATGTGTCCTTGCCATGATAGACTGTGTGATGCCATGCTTTCCAGTTATTTCTCTCATGTTCATTTCCATGTTTCATATGCTAGTTTGCTAGATTTAGTACTTGCTCCCGTCCTGACAGGATAACGTTGTAGGTATACTTACTGAGGAGGAGTTGCTCTGTGATTCGTATTATGGAGTCACTGCCGAGGACCCGGTTTTGCCATACGAGGATGGTCCTGCGGGGAGACTCGTCTAGTTTGCTTAGCTGCTTGGGATACTTAGTGTAGTCATGTATTAGACTATATCATTTTGTAACTGGACATGTATCCAGTTTTACATTTCAGTTTACTTGTACTTGGATATTTTACTATATACGACGACTTTTGTGTTTGGAGCATTTATGACTCTTCTTCACTTATAGAACTGTTAGCACATTTAGTCTTGTCTTGTTATCTCTAGAACAGCTTACTGCGCTTTATCTTAAGCGTAGGCTGGACATGGCTCGGCCCGGTCCAACAATTTGGGTGACGGGTCGTGACACAGGCCTAGTTACTAGCAAGATGCAATGAGATGTTCCTCCAGCCACAAGCCCTGTAGCTAATCCAGGTTATCCAGACGACTTAGATTCATTAAGCAGTTATCAATAATTATGTGCCCCACACGACGGTGGGCTGGAAATGTGCCCTACTCGACGGCAGGCTACAAGTCCAAACAATTGTGGCCGGGATAACGGGATCGCCTGTAACTGGAGAAATCTCTCATGACTACTGTGTAATACTAGTTATTAACCTTAGTCCATTTTAGTGGGTACTCCTGACCGTGGTACTCAGGAGTCCCTGTCCTAGACATGATGCAAGACAGGACTGGTTCATTTATACAAACACAATCGCCCACGGTGTCCAGATTAATTATACAGGTCAGGTCATGTCAGGTAGTCGTCGCAACAGCTATTCGAGATAATCATGTCAGGTTATTATGCCAAGTGTACTTGTCAGGAGTGCGCCACGACGGGCCACTATCAGGTCATGTCAGGTTATTATGTCAGGAGTGCACCACTACGGGTCACTGTCGTGTCGAGCTCAGTTATTACTTCCAAACATATTACATAAATTCGTGATTATCAAGTTCATGACAAAAAGGCGTAAGGATATAAAATAGGCGTAAATTATATCTAATAAAATATCAATATACAGGGCTATAGAAGAGCCAAGCTTAAGGAAAATAAAACCAAATCTGACACGCTGACATAAGACCAAGTCAGCCAAAGGCCATATGCTTAGGTCAGGCTACGCTCAGGTAAGCCTACGCTCAGGTCAAGATACGCTCAGGTCAGGGTATGCAAGACATACGCTCCCAAAAGGCAGCGTATGGGGTCCATACGACTCCTTGTCAAGCAAGCGAGCGTATGCGAGTCATACGCTCCCAAAAGGCAGCGTATGGGGTCCATACGACTCCTTGTCAAGCAAGCGAGCGTATGCGAGTCATACGCTCCCAAAAGGCAGCGTATGGGACAGACTGCGCAGCGCTAAAGAGCGCGCGCAGCTCAGTGACGCAAGCTAAAAAGCTCGCGCACTGCTCACTGTCTTCTCCAAATCAGCAAGAACTCCATGGTTGAACCCAAGGCTTCAAAAGTCCATAACTTGGTCAAAACAAGTCCAAATCCAACTTTTCGAAGGTCAAAATTGGGTAGAACGAAATTCTCTATAGCATAGAACTATCAAACTTGAAAACAAAGAAGTTTGATAGATCAAACCACCAAAAATCCGAAATAACCAATTTCTAGATCTACAAAAATTAAAGCTCCAAAATAGAAAATGACAAGTTCTAATGTGTCTTAGAAACATGAGGAGAAGCTAATGGAACAATAAAAATGGGCTCTCTTGTGGAAGCAAGTTGCACTTGCCTAAGGGGTGTTCTTGGTTGGTGGTGGGTTTAATGGAGAAGGAAAAGAGAGTAATGAAGAGAGAGAAGAAGATTAGGTAATAAATATGAGTGGTGGTGGTAGGTAGGGGGTTCACCCCTTGGTTCATGATGAACCAAGAGCAATCCCAAACCGAACCAAACCAACCCAACCAAGAATAAACCAAGCCCAAGGAGGAATTAAGCAAGGAAATCATGCAATACAAGAATAAATACGTACACGTATTCCAGAAATACGTAATACGAACCACAGGCATTACAATAATAGTCCTCCTCTACATCTGTAAACATTTTCAACATATTCGGTCAGGATGGAACGAGTACATATATCTCATAACAGATCTCAAGATAGAATAAAAGCCATAAGACTGTAAATAGAGCATATGCAATAAAATTATGGAGTGTACATATATGTATCATGGCATGGTAAGCTGTAGAGTTAGAGCTAGAACAGAAAAGTAAAACTGATCATGGTATGTACACAAATTAGGGTAAGCCATCTATCCAATGTGTGTGAGTAGTAGTTTCAACTTGTGATCGGCTTGGGCACCTGTAAGTAACTGGCCTGGCTAGTCATAAGTGCGGTATATGACTAACAATGTTCAGGAATACGGGATGGATTTGATCACAGGCATACGCTACCACTCCCCCACCCCCAACAGGTAGAATGGATCCAAACAGGACACATCACTGCACGGGATTCTATGAGAAGGGAGCAAGTCTTCTCTAGAATCGGTGACCATATATTGTGCAAGAGCTACAAGGGAGCTTGCACAATACATCCCAAGCTAACAAGGAGCAACATCTCTCGTCGAGATCCAGGAATACCAATCCGTGAGAACCATGTGTCAGGAATAAGTATATCTACACTAAGTACATGAATCATAACAGTTATCATAAATTTGGAAAAGTTATCAGAGAATGTACTCGCCTATGATATGATATATGTCACGCCCCAGAACCAGAATACTGGAGAATGGGGGAATGACTCAGCCAGCTACGTATTACGGGTAGATGAATACCGTATAATACGATCAATACTGTCTAAAAGACGAGGGGGTGCATACTACATGAAAGTCTCACTATGGTCACTTCACATCTATTGTCTCAATCATTCAAATAAGAAACAGTAATAGAGAACATGTAAGATAAAGCAGTAAGGCGTCCCAAATGCTCTGTCAAATGTTCTTGATATCTGGCTTTACAAAACATAGCCAGATTGATGTAGCAAAGGTATACACAATTGTTATCAGCTGCAGCCTGACTTTAGTTATAATTATGTAAAAAGTAAGTACAAGACAATTCGACTAACATGTCGATGCCAAACGGCTAAGTATAAAGTAGATAACAAAACGAGCGGGAAAGTAAGAAACCCACTCGAGTCCTCCTGCGATCATCCCTCTAGTGTTAACCATCTTGGAGGTAGAAGTAAGCTGGATCCTCGGGGACCGGCTCTAAATCTGGCTATGCAAAACCAGAGAGGTTAGACCTCTAATAGCAAGTACCACAAGGAAGCACGACATGAAAACTAAAACCAGTAAGTAAGAGAATATAATAATAGATCTCTGCTTTCCACTAGGATTCACATCAGATCACGATACTTCGAACCAACCTCCCAACCAAACAAGGACAGAAGTTGGCCCGTCATGTCCTGACATTCTGATCATCCCAGTTAGGTAACAGAGTAGTACAGTACACAAACAAATCAATTTAAACGGCCATTCAACTACTACGGCTTGCTACTGTGTGTTCCAAGTTATCCTAGAATAATACAATTAGGGATTCCTTAGTTCTTACTATGTGCAAGCAAGGCTAGTCTATCCAGTCAATCATGTGCGCCATGCATGAATTAGACGAGTCCTAGCAGGACGCCCGTCAATATACAATATACAATAATAATAAAAGCAGATACTGTTCCCTGCCCGTGTGGCAGTTTTACAGTATCTGTGGGAACCAGCCGGCCCGTCGGGTACTACTTGTCCCAAGGGGGCTGCCATGTAAGAACTCGGAAATCTATTCTCTCCATGCCATCATTATTTTATTTAACTTAATAGTCCCTACGTTGAGTGAAATCCCATGCCGTGGATCATGGTCATTCAAATGAGTACTTTCGTACGGGGTACGATATGCACAACTCTACAACGATACCAGTGCGGTTAGGTTGCAGGTCTTACATAGCGTAATGCAACAATCAAATCTAACCACGGTAATCATGCCTTGACCATAAAGTACACATGCTTCTTTTGTAGAAAATAAATAAGTAAATAAATAAATAAATAGATTGAAGCCTGCATGTGCATGTATGTCAATATTCGGGATCAGCCAGTCGATTATAATAGTCCATAACATGAACGTGTCTCATTCATTCATTTCAATAAGACGACTAGCCAGTCTCTTAGTTCCAATTAGGAACGCATGATTAATTTAGTCAAGATAACCATTATTATCAATGGTGACAAGGCATGAAAGTCAATTAGTATTAAATGGGGTCGAGTCTATAACTCTCAAGGTTTAATTCCAGTCAATCGGGGTATCTATGCTCAATTCATGAAACATGGTACATCCCACGTAACAATCTATATTTAACAGAAATATCAACATATCATGATTATATCAAGTCTCATGCCAAAAGGCGTAAGAATATAAAATGGACGTTAAATATCTAATAAAATATCAATATACAGGGCTATAGAAGATCAGGGTAAGTAAGGTCAGCGTACGCTCAAGTCAGGCTACGCTCAAGTTAAAGAGGCAGCGTATAGGCTCCATACGACTCCTCACCATTCAAGTCAGCGTATGCAAGTCATACGCTCCCAAAAGGCAGCGTACGAACTCTATACGACTCCTGACCATTCAAGTCAGCGTATGCAAGTCATACGCTCCCAAAAGGTAGTGTATGAACTCCATACGACTCCTGACCATTCAAGTCAGCGTATACAAGTCATACGCTCCCAAAAGGTAGCGTATGAACTCCATACGACTCCTGACCATTCAAGTCAGCGTATGCAAGTCATACGCTCCCAAAAGGTAGCGTATGAACTCCATACGACATACGCTTCCAAAAGGTAGCGTATGCAAGACACACGCTTCCTAAAAAGGTAGCGTATGGACTCCAGACTGCGCTGCGCTAAAGAGCGCGCACAGCTCAGTGACGTAAGCTAAAAAGCTAGTGTACACTACTCACTGTCTTCTCCAAACAACAAGAACTTCATGGTTGCACCCCAAAGCTTCAAAAGTCCATAACTTGGTCAAAACAAGTCCAAATCCAACTTTCCAAAGGTCAAAATTGGGTAGAATAAACTCTCTACAATATGGAACCATCAAAATTTGCAAACAAAAAAGTTTGATAGATCAAGACCACCAAAATCCGAAAATACTAATTTCTAGATCTACAAAAATTAAGACTTCGAAATGAGAAATGCCAAGTTCTAAACTCTCTTAGGATCACGAGAGGAAGATAAATGAACCATAAAAACATGGGTTCTCATGTGGAGCAAGTTGTACTTGCCTACGGTTTGGTAGGTGGAGAGAGTAATGAAGAAGAAGAAGAAGAAGAGTAATGGTGAGAATGTGAGTATATGAGGAGAGAGAAAGAGATGTAAGCTTTAAATAGAAAATGGGTGGTAGGTGGGAGTTGGGCCGGGTCCAATGGGTCCAATGGGTCCAATGGGTCGGGTTGTAGGGGATCCAACCAAAGCCAACCCAAACCCAAATAAGCAAGACTAAGGCAGGGAATAAAAGCAGGAAATAAAGTACAGGTAATAAAATTACAGAAATATAATTGCAGGAAATAAATTAACATGAAAATTTAAAGAGCAGATTAATTGATTAACATGAAATTAAAGGAATTTAAATACAGAATAATACATGATAAATATTAAATAAATACATGATAAATACTAAATAAATACACATGAGTTGTACATATATAAAAATACGCATTCTGGGAACGGGGAGTGACATCTCTACCCTCCTTAGAAAAATTCCGTCCTCGGAATTTCAAATCCAAGCAGGATAGAAACCTCGGGGCTAAACTAATCTAAGTACAAGCAATTCAATCAAGCAATTATTTTACAATGTCTATAGCAAGTAACATATCTATACTTAACAATCTACGATATTAAGCAATTCTACCCATAAGGTGATAAGCATGAGGAATCAAGACAATCAAGGTACACAGAAAAAGATATACCTTGTGAGTCAAACAGATGTGGATACTGTGATCGGATATCATCCTCACGTTCCCACGTTGACTCTCCCAAAGAGTGATAACCCCAAGCAACCCGGATAAGGTTAATTGTTCGGTTCTTGAGTATCTTCTCTCTTCGGTCCAAGTTGGACACAGGCTGCTCCTCGTAAGACAGGTTGGTACCAACAACCAGTTCTAAATGATCGAGGATATGGCTTGGGTCCGATATATACTTTCGCAATTGAGATACATGAAACACGTCATGCACCTCTCGTAATGAAGGTGGAAGGGACAAACGATAAGCAACATCGCCTACCCTATCAAGGATAACGAATGGCCCTACGTATCGCGGACTCAACTTTCCGCGAACGCCAAATCTAATGACCCCACGGGTAGGTGAGATCCGCAAGAACACGTGGTCCCCAACATAAAACTCTAGCGGCCTACGATGCTGGTCCGCCCAATGACGATGTCGATCTTGCGCAACACGAAGTCGCTCTCTAATTCCTTTAACCAATTTAACTGTCTGAACAATCATTTCTGGGCCTAGCATCTTCCTTTCCCCGATATCATCCCATGCTAGTGGCGATCTGCACTTCTTACCATATAGTGCCTCAAATGGCGCCATCTGGATACTGGCTTGATAACTGTTGTTGTATGAAAATTCGACTAAGTGCAGGCGGCTTTCCCAAGATCCTCCAAAATCCAGAGTGCAAGCTCGCAACATATCTTCTAAAGTCTGAATTGTCCTTTCTGATTGCCCGTCCGTCTGTGGGTGGTAAGCCGTGCTTCATCTTAACTTGGTGCCCAAACTACGATGCAAGCTCTTCCAGAAATATAATGTAAAGCGGGTATCTCGATCTGACACAATACTGACAGGGACTCTATGCTGCCTGACTATCTGTTGCATATACAACTCCGTCAACTTTTCTGTAGATTGCCCTACTCTGAAAGGAAGAAAATGTGCTACCTTTGTAAGTCGGTCCACTATTACCCAAATAGCATCTTCACCACTTGGCGATCTTGGTAAACCGGTCACAAAGTCCATTGTGATGTGTTTCCACTTCCATTCCGGGATAGGAAGCGGTTGTAATAATCCAGCTGGCCTCTGCTGCTCTGCCTTCACTTGCTGACATACCAAGCAACGGGAAACAAACCTAGCTATCTCCCTCTTCATTCCATTCCACCAGAAGTGCTGCTTGATATCTTGGTACATCTTGGTCCCTCCAGGATGTACAGAATACTGGGAACTGTGAGCTTCTGCCATAACTTCCTGTCTGATATCTCCACTAGGCACACATAGATGTGACCCAAACCTAAGGTTACCATCTTCATGAATTTTTAACTCCTTTCTGTGTCCTGACTCACATTCTGCCCTAAGCTTCTAAATCCTTGGGTCCTGCGCCTGAGCTGCCTTGATCCTGTCTACCAAGTCGGATTGAACTTGTAAACTTGCCAGAACTCCTACATCACTAGGAAGTATAACTTCAATGTCCATCTCCTGAAGGTCTTCTAAGATATGCTTCTGCGTTGTCAACATAAATGCGCCGCCTCTCCTGCTGAGAGCGTCTGCCACTACATTTGCCTTGCCAGGATGATACTGAAGCTCCACATCATAATCCTTAATCAACTCCAGCCATCTTCTCTGCCTCATGTTTAGTTCCTTCTGAGTAAAGATGTACTTCAGACTTTTATGGTCTGTGTACATGTCCACTCGATCACCATATAAGTAATGCCTCCATAGCTTCAAAGCAAATACTACTGCCGCCAACTCTAAATCATGAGTTGGATAATTCTTCTCGTAGTCCCGAAGCTGCCTAGATGTGTCACGACCCACACCCGCTTTTCGGATACGAGACGTGTCCAAGCCAGCCTACGCCGCAGAGTCGGCGGTAGAACGCTGTCAAGCCCGCAAGAAATAAATGCTCAAAATCACAATTGCTGCTCATTCACATTTCTAATTTATTACAACAGTTACAACATTTATATTTAAAGGCAAATACAAAGTTTTACAATTAATAAAATGATACAATGGCTATCTATTTCTAGGTTGTCTTCAGCATACCCAAGTTCTCCCAGTGCTAAGAGTGATCGCGGCTAAACCTGAAAAATGTTGGTTATCCAGTCAGGATTGGAACAAGTACACAAACCAACGGCAGTGCAAAACATAATAGAATTATCAAGACATGAAAATAGCATATGAGAAATGAAAACTGTAAGATAAAGTGATGTCATAGCACGATAGAGAAATAAACAAGGAAAAGCTAATAAAAGACATCTATCTAAGTGGTGTGAAATATCCTTTCGCCATGTGGACGGCTAGGGGGTAAATCCGGCATACTGCACGTGTCGTGTACAGCAGCTATCGTTCAAGAATAGACTCATGAGATATTTCTGGATAGTCCACATGTATACTAAGATATTTCCCCTCCCGACTACTCCGTGTGACGAGCGTGTCAACAAGCAGCAAGATATATGTATAGACATGAAATGAAAAGACTACTATGAATCGGAAAGCAATCAGAAAGTGCACTTGCCTGTCGCCTCGAGCTGCGAATACCAACTTAATGTTGAGTTGGAGTCCAAGTAACCTGTGATACGTATTAAATCTAAATCAACATATGGATTAAACAAAGTAAAGTCGTTTTGGATTTATTATTAATTACTCCTATAGCTCCTAATGGCCCTCAAAAGGTTTTGATCATCACCCTCTTCTTGGACAGGGACTTCTATTATTCACTGGTGCACCTATTATCTCTCTATTGACGTTCTCATGAGTGTGGGTAGAGGGTTACTTGGGGTAAGTCGAATCTATTATAAGGCAATTGTCCTACAGTCTAGATCATGCTGATACCATGTCCAACTTATGACCTATCATGCCAAAATGACTGTAAAATTTATATACCGTGACCACACACCATAGACAGGACTTAAGAGAATATGCTCAACATCAGAACCACTGATATATAGAGGAATGCCATTTGTGCAGTGCAAATATAATACAAACTCCAAGATCTGCTGTAGCTATCAATATGGTATTCTCCATTACAGTCCCACCACTACATCTTCCTTGTATTCTTTGTGTGTGTAACGAATACCATTTATGCAATGTATAAATCTAGTACAGCTCCAAGATCTATTATAGCAATCAATATGATTATCTGCAGGTCCTATACCTTGCTCCTATACCTCCTGTCATGAGGCTTAACAATCACCTACACCTTGTGTTAGCTCTTATGCCCGCATTGGAAACTCGAACTCTCCTTACTGATCTATAGGTAAGTTAAGCTAACAAGATTAAAATGAAAGGAGTAGTTCAACTTCATAGGTCTGGACCAAGGTTCAGGACTAAACTAAGGGTGCACTCAGGAATGCAGGCCAACCCATGCGGCTATACAGGATTCAGTAGTAAGATACTCAAGTACAGGACTCCAAAAGACTGGTTTCATGGCCAAAATCAAGTATGTTTAATCAATACTCTAGCAATCAGTGAAAGGTGAACATCTGACCAGGATTTTTTTCCAGATAACAGTTATTCCTGTAAGTTGTAACTGAATGATGCCATATTGCTGAATTCAAAAGGAAGAGTGCCTGAAACTGAAGTGTGGTGTGTTCTGGGCCTATAGTAATCCTGGGATTCCTCCTTTCTGATATTACCTTACCTGGCTTTTGGGATTTAAAAGTTTACACCTGGTACCCCATCATTTCATCTTAAACTAATATATCCAAATCAGTTCTTATTGAACTGATACATCCCAACCAGTTCTTTTTGAACTGATAAGCCCAATCCTTGATTGATTCTACACATCAGTCTGCACTGATACGCAGATCAGTCTAGAATTAATCCACAGCAGTCATAAGCCCTCTTGATCAATCTACCTTTACTGCTCTGATCCACCATTGGGGTCTGGTTCCTGGTCCTTAGTACAATCCTGACATCTACAGTCCCTACTAATCGCGTCTACATTGATGTGTCAACATATACTCCAATTCTATATGATATACCAAGTCTGCTACCAGCTCGATACCACGTCTGAGTAAAGACTAATCAACAAGTTCAAGAGTTTTGAACTCATGCCATATGGGCTGGATACTATGTTGGTATGGTCTTGGATGCACCTGAATTGAATTTAACCAATACTCTTCCCAAACGGAAACTCACACCATGAACCTCAAGACTCTACTGACCTGTGCTTCTACTGTGCATTCCTCACACGACCAGTTGAGATACCAAAACCTTACTCCTATTGGATTTACACCTATCTAGGCTATCAGGTTTCCAATTAATTCCTAGTAAGGGATTTTGTTATACAATCAAGACTGTTATGGATCTAATTTACTTGGGATGCTACCACTATCCCATACATGTACCAGTCGTCGATGGTCACGAGTGAATCCTAAGTTCCACTAAGGATACAATGGTTACCTGATATGCAATGGGTATCATTGCATGAGCTAACCAGTCAACCTAAAATTTCCCTTGGCACGGGTCGCCATCCCCTGTTGACACATAGATGCTCCTGTACAACTGGTATATCAGTTACTGCTAGCACTCTCATACCCTCACATCTTTATAGTCTTAACCAATATGAGTTAAGGATAAACAACAGCAGTAGTAGCAATAACACATATGACCAAGTGGTTTTAAGACACGGGTAGCTTCAAATCAGCTTCCTTATAGAGTCAGAGAAGAGGTTCAGGTAAGTGATCAGGATACAAAATACTACACGTATCCTCCCTCCTCCCAAACGTACCATAGATGAAACAGAAATTCTCTTATGCAGTTGAGTGATGTCAGATGTATATGACCCTGTGTAGTGCCCCGTCCCGCAAAGTCAATCTGAGGAATCGAAACGCGAACGGCGTTCGGACTTGGCCTTACAACGGCGACTCGAAGACATCACTCAGGTGGGGGGAGTTTCGGTGAACTTTCCTCATCTCTGCCTTCACTTAATAATTCGTGTGGTTTCAACTTGCACAAGTAGGCTAATATAAAAGCTACGAACGCATATAGCTAAGGGAATAATCCCGACCCGTCGGAATGTCTTAGAACATAGAAAATGGTCCCACGGTCTCAATAGAAGTCGGCTCAGCGTGCTTTAAAATGACACTCGATACTTCATCCCGTGGCTTGGGAGAAGGAAAGTCGATATTCGACACAAACGATGAGTTAGCCTAAGTCATAGGCGTCGCCCGCGTAAATGCTCGATAAAGCATGCACGTTTCCACTGCGCAAGGCTTGGCATAGCCTTGGCTCGTCCCTCGAGTTAAGTTATAGGCTTGAGTAAGTTAGGCAAAGTTATGTCGATCGACCTAAGTCATTCTAAGTGCCGTCCCGCTCGTTTTGCGGTTGTCAAGTTAAATAGTCCTACGATCTCAAGGGCCATCGTATAACGTATTACTTGGGTGATAGCGTCGCGTAAGACAGAAGTCAGATAAAAAGGCACGAGCCACGGTTGGCACGATGTAAAGTTAGCCACGGTCCATGGCACTTAAGGAATATGTTTTGTCCAAATTAAGTTGAAAGGCTACGTAGTAGTCGTTCCCTCGAGTTCAAAGAAGTTTGAGGCGGTCCCTCGGTTGGGAGCCTCGCGTTCTATCCACGTTAAGGCGTTTCGAGGCGGTCCCTCGGTTGGGAGTCTCGCGTTCCTATCTATGCTAAGTATTCGAGGCGGTCCCTCGGTTGGGAGTCTCGCGTTCCTATCCACGTTGAGTATTCGAGGCAGTCCCTCGGTTGGGAGTCTCGCGTTCCTATCCATATCAAGTATTCGAGGCGGTCCCTCGGTTGGGAGTCTCGCGGTCCCGAGGCACGTTATGCCAAGTGTGATTCAGAGCACGAGTTGCTAAGTATAGTTCCGATCGTACCAACAAGTAGGCCATGCATTTACGTGAGTTTAGATGTCTCGTAGGTGCGTGGTCATTGGACACCTTGTCGACAAGGATTTCTGCCTAGACTGGTTATACGCCGGGGCACCGGGCCCAGTCGTCCTAGGAGGTAGACGTATAGCAACGCATGCTTTTATTGCGTGGGTAGTCGGGGGCTTTCCATGGGGCTAGCTACCTTGCATCGAAGGACCCGCCGTCTACCCGAGCTATGTCCGCGATGGCTTGTCATGCCAGTGGCCTTTCATATAGATATTTGGCGTGCTAAGCGGCGAATCCGCATGCACGGTGTCGGTCGTAACAAAGGAAGCGTAAGCACGGTATGCGATGTGTTGTGAAATGTGTGCTCGGTTGCACCAAAGTGTTATAAAGACTACGATTCGGCTATACGTAAAGACACGTGCTTCGGCACGAGATACGTTATCGTACTTGAGTTCTCAACATCGGTTCCACAAGTTGGGTTATACGTTTCGAGTTAAGTCGAGAAGGGCCGTAGGGCAAGTATTTGACACGACCTAGTCGTTACGTCCAAGAGTATATTACGAAAGAGCAAAGTATGAGTCGGTACGTTGACAATGCAAGCACGAGAAAGGTCTAGAGCAAAGTATGGGTATGTTATTAGTGCAAGGCACGAAGATGGTCTAAAGACACTAAATAGGCCGAGCGTCGGTCCTAAAATCGATCCTAAGGCAAGATTAGAAAGACAATCGTAAAGGGGTTTATGTTGCACAAAGTAAAATAAACGTGTCGGTTTTGTATGGGTGGGCGAGGAGCTCACTCTACCAGTACAGTGGTACTGACACCCACACAGTGTTTATGTGCAGGCACAGGTAGAAGCTCGTGGCGCGGAGCTCGCTTGGATGCGTCGAGGCACGGAGTTCCTTGGCGATTCAAAGCGTGCGGCCGCATGGATTCGAAGACTTATACGGGACATAATGTATGGACATCGCCTTCCGAAGCTTCCGCTGGATCGACAATATGCATCGAGAGATGAGAGAGAGCTGAGCGATTTGTAATATGAGATGAGTGTATTTGAGTGATTGTAATCTTGGCCTTGTGCCCCCAATGTAACCATTGTTTCAATATCAATGGAAGAGCTTCTTTGAATAACTTGTGTTTGTTCAAAATTTCCGCTGCGTGTTCAATGTCTCTGCTCGGGACTTCTGTGCGACGACCCCGTCGCAGCCGCTGTAATCGGCTGTTATGGAACCCGTCTTGCACGAGCGCAATCTAGGCTCGTGCGGCATCACGCCTTAGCGAGGACGATCGCTCCTACGGGAGCGGGGCGTGACATAATGGTATCAGAGCACGGCTTTACGTCCTTGGATTATCGATTGAATTCTTTAACTCCGTTGTTTCGTAAACTCTGAATTGTGCTTCCGCAACGTGATATCGTTGGTGCGCTCTCTCTCAAATATTCCTCGGCATGTCCATACAATAAGTCTAATATTTTCGAAAGCTCGTACAAGCGTTCAATCGAACTAATCGGTAGGAGGTGGCCTTTGGGCCGAACGGTGCCGACCTTGAGTTGATAGAAAACGCGTGCTAAAGTTAGCGAGTCGTGTGCGTGCCTAACGAGTCCTACGTCGACATTATAAAATAAGCACGCAAAGTCGGAGTATAGTCCATACGGGATGGTTATGCATACGGCCTTTTGGCTAAGTTGTGTTTCGTATCGCGCACCTCGACTATTGGTGCAAACGAATTACGAGTGATATCAAGTATCGCTCGATCGGGAACGGAAATACACTTGGAGTGTATATCGATAGGAACATTATCAGACTAACGCTTAGGCGTACCGAAGGATTAATTGGGATTTGAGGATTGTACGAACGACTTAGTGCGTCGATACAAACGTGATTGAGGACTAAATCGGATGGCTCGAACCCGAGTGGTGTATGGACGTTATAGAAATTGTTCGAGCAGAACCAGAGGAGTTACGGATAGTACGAGTATGTCGACAAGCGATGATATCGCAAAGCCTTAGAACGAGTAGCGCTTAGATGGTCATGATTCGAGAGTCGCAAACGTGATACCGTTTTGTAAACGATAGTGCGAATTACGAAATGGTTGAATGGGAATTCTAAACGATAGAATAAATGGATGACTTGATTGAAGAAATTGATACGGATAGTATACGAAAAGTTAGCACGACGGGAAGATAGCGTGTACGAAAGGTTTGACTTTGAAGTTACGCAAACGACTCTGAGGATTGAAATCGATGTTGCTCGATGGTTTAAATTAGCAAGGAATGATGCGAATTGAGGAAATACGTTAGTCGATGACTTGAGATAGAAGGATAAACGATACGTGAATTTGGGTTGAAGAAATTGATGATGTAAACGATTCGAGGAGATAATCCAGTCGGACGATAGCATCATTCGCACGACTCAGAATTTGTTGCAAACGAAGATCGTCAGGTTACGTATATCGTCGATGGTATTGAGGCGTATCAAAGATGATATGCGATAACTCGGGGGTACTCTGACTCAGTGAATGACGATCGTGCAAGTGCTATTATTCGGTTGGACGCTATACTTAGTACTTTGGACGAAAGTGATCGTGTTTTGATGGTTACGCGAATAACCACAGCATCGATAATCTTGTCTTGTGCGAGCGCAACTCTAGCCTCGCACATGCGTTGCGTCGGATTTGGGGCGATCGTTCCGCGTGAGCGCTGACATGGTGATTCATGTCGCGGGAATGATCGAACTCAGAAAATTTGGCTGCGGCAACTTCGATTGTCCCGACTTGTTGGTTTGATGCGAAGGAGAACTCGAGAATGTTAGGACTTGTGATTGACGGTTGATTAAAACTTGAGGATTGAGTAGGTCCAATCCGCGCATCGAGAATGAACGAGTCTAGACACGAAACAAGAGTTACGCCCCGATGAGAATGATTATTCCGCGGAAGCGTTGCATGGTGATTTATGAACCACCGTGGATGATCGGACTCGCATGAGATCGGAGCGTGGCATATTGTTAAGTCAGACGACCTTGTGATCGATTACGTGAATTGGAATAGATGATTTCGGAAACGTGGAATATGAATTACGATTTAGAGATGGATTGTGCCATAGCGTGCTTGACTTGAAAAGATTGATAGGCGGATTATGTCGAACGTGATCAAAGAGATAGACTATACGAAATGGCTTGATGAACGAACGATATTGATATGACGTAAAATTTGTTGAAACGTGAGTTATCATAGGATGGCTTTACTGAACGACTCGGACCCCATGCTACGAATATTGGGATGTGCATAGGGAATCGATGCTCAATGTTTAGAAATCGGAGTGATGCGAGCTTGGGTAGAAAAACCCCGTACCAACGATTTGGTTTGACCTTAGGATGGGGTCAGTGTTGATATCGTTGTTTGGGAACTATGATTCCAGTACTGACGAAAAGACATAGCCTAGTGGTTAGTTAGGCGTTCGAGCGTGAAGCGTTAGGAGTTACGGAGGCACCACTCGCGAGTCTCGGCTGACATGCACGTATATCAGGGACGCCCGAATATGTGCACGATCCGACTCGAGTGGTGATAGCGGATTCTCTATCACGAGGCTTGGCTGAAATGTATGTATTTTGGGGACGCCTGAAATATGTGCACGATCTAACTAAGTGATACGTTGAATCAAGTGAGACTTGAGGAACGAGAAAGTGTCGAGGATTTTGAGATCGTAAGTTTCGAAGAAATGTTGGTGATAATACGATCATTGATTTGAAACGAATTCGAATGTTGGTTGATCGATTAGTGTGCCTTACGACTAAGTTAGCGATAGCACGAGCGTGGCTCCAAATCGAAGAAAACGCGTAGGCGAAATGTGTACGATTGAGTCTTGGCCATAGAAATGTAGGATGGCTTGCCTTCAGGAAAGTCTCGAGGACGAGACTTGTTCTGAGTGGTGTATGTTGTAGTGCCCCGTCCCGCAAAGTCAATCTGAGGAATCGAAACGCGGACGGCGTTCGGACTTGGCCTTACAACGGCGACTCGAAGACATCGCTCAGGTGGGGGAGTTTCGGTGAACTTTCCTCATCTCTGCCTTCACTTAATAATTCGTGTGGTTTCAACTTGCACAAGTAGGCTAATATAAAAGCTACGAACGCACATAGCTAAGGGAATAATCCCGACCCGTCGGAATGTCTTAGAACATAGAAAATGGTCCCACGGTCTCAATAGAAGTCGGCTCAGCGTGCTTTAAAATGACACTCGATACTTCATCCCGTGGCTTGGGAGAAGGAAAGTCGATATTCGACACAAACGATGAGTTAGCCTAAGTCATAGGCGTCGCCCGCGTAAATGCTCGATAAAGCATGCACGTTTCCACTGCGCAAGGCTTGGCATAGCCTTGGCTCGTCCCTCGGGTTAAGTTATAGGCTTGAGTAAGTTAGGTAAAGTTATGCCGATCGACCTAAGTCATTCTAAGTGCCGTCCCGCTCGTTTTGCGGTTGTCAAGTTAAATAGTCCTACGATCTCAAGGGCCATCGTATAACGTATTACTTGGGTGATAGCGTCGCGTAAGACAGAAGTCAGATAAAAAGGCACGAGCCACGGTTGGCACGATGTAAAGTTAGCCACGGTCCATGGCACTTAAGGAATATTTTTGTCCAAATTAAGTTGAAAGGCTACGTAGTAGTTGTTCCCTCGAGTTCAAAGAAGTTTGAGGCGGTCCCTCGGTTGGGAGCCTCGCGTTCTGTCCACGTTAAGGCGTTTCGAGGCGGTCCCTCGGTTGGGAGTCTCGCGTTCCTATCCATGCTAAGTATTCGAGGCGGTCCCTCGGTTGGGAGTCTCGCGTTCCTATCCACGTTGAGTATTCGAGGCAGTCCCTCGGT
>JANAVB010011792.1:0-33860 GCA_029216955.1 Iris pallida | reverse complement strand
AACAGTCTTCCGCAGTGGGATGTTCTCATTGTGGGAAGCCAGGCCATGTAGTGGCAGAGTGTCGTAGAGAGCAGGGATTGTGTCTGTCTTATGGAGCAGCAGACCATAGAGTTGGATCCTGCCCGAATAGGGGTGGTTCATCATCGTCCAACCTTTCTAGCTCTTCGGTGAGAGGACCAGCTCCGGTCCAGCAGCAGCAGTATCCATTACCGAGGCACTTGCCGCCTCAGTCCCAGATGTTCCAGCAGCAGAACCCCCAGCAGCATACTCAAGCCCAAGCCCAGAGTCAGAGCGGGCAGCGAGGATATCAGCAGAGGGGACCAGCACCCCGAGGACATGGTCAGGCTATGGCAATGACCATGGAGGAAGGATTGGCAGCAGGAGAGATAGTGGCAGGTACTGTTCTCGTCAACTCCTTTTCCGCTTCAGCTTTATTTGATTCTGGTGCATCGCATTCTTTTATTTCTGCACGATTTACGACACGGATGGGACTGGAGCCCGAGTCGTTATCAGTAAGGCTCAATATACTTACTGGTAATGGACTTATGGGAGTAGATAGAGTATTTTCCTCGTGTCGGATCGTAGTTAGCGGTAGAGAATTCCCTGCTAGGTTGATAGAGTTTCCGATGGCCGATTATGATATGGTCTTAGGGATGGATTGGTTGAGGAACCAGTATGCTAGGATAGACTGTCATATTGGTAGGGTTGTTTTTAGCATTCCAGGCGAGCCAGAGTTTTTCTTTTTCTGAGGCGCAGTTGAGCCTTCTCCTCCAGTATTGCGGATGGCAGTAGCAGCAGTACAGTTGCCCCGGATAGTCGATGAGTTCCTAGATGTTTTCCTAGAAGAGCTTCCAGGTATGCCGCCAGAATGGGAGATCGAGTTCACCATTGACTTGATTCCTGGGACAGCCCCAGTATCAAAGAGAGTCTACAGGATGGCGCCGTCAGAATTGGATATCTTGTATAAGATGATTGAAGAACTTCGAACCAAGGGATTCATTCGTGCTAGTGGATCACCTTGGGGGGCCCGATGCTTCTTGTGAAAAAGAAGGATGGTACGTCCAGGTTATGTATTGATTATCGTACCTTCAACTCAGTGACAATCAAGAACAGATACCCTCTCCCGAGGATAGATGACTTATTTGATCAACTCAAAGGGGCAGCAGTATTCTCGAAGATCGACTTGCACTCAAGATATCATCAGATCAGGGTCAGAGAGAAGGACATCCCGAAGACAGCTTTCAGATCGAGGTATGGGCATTGGGAGTTCCTTGTTATGCCCTTTGGAGCGACCAATGCGCCGGCTGTATTCATGGATCTCATGAATCGTATTTTCATGCCCTATTTGGATCAGTTTGTGATTGTGTTCTTGGATGACATCCTGGTCTATAGCAGGAGCGAGGCAGAACATGAGCAGCATCTCCGTGTGGTTCTTCTGATTCTCAGGGAGCACCAGTTATATGCCAAGTTCAGTAAATGCGAGCTCTGGCTCGATCGCATTTCGTACTTGGGTCACATCATCACTCGAGGAGGAGTAGAAGTGGATCCCCAGAAGATTGTGGCTATTGAGTCATGGCCAGTGCCCAGTACCGTTGCAGAAGTCCGTAGTTTTCTTGGATTGGCCGGTTACTATCGACGGTTTGCTTCAGATTTTGCTCGAATTTCAGCACCATTGACCCAATTGACCCGCAAGGATGTACAGTTTGCTTGGACAGCAGAATGTCAGAATTCTTTTGAGAAGTTGAAATGAGGCTTGATGACGGCTCCCATTCTCGCACTTCCAGATAGAACCAGAGGATTATCCGTGTATTGTGATGCTTCAGGCAGAGGCTTAGGATGTGTTTTGATGCAGCATAGAAAGGTAATAGCTTATGCTTCACGACAACTTCGTGATCATGAGAGGAATTACCCAACCCATGACTTGGAGTTGGCAGTAGTAGTGTTTGCACTCAAGTTGTGGAGGTACTATTTGTACGGAGATAGGGTAGAGATTTTTACCGACCACAAGAGCCTGAAGTATGTTTTCACCCAGAAGGATCTTAACATGCGTCCGAGGAGGTGGCTAGAGGTTCTTATGGATTATGATGTCAACTTGCAGTATCATCCCGGAAAGGCCAACGTCGTTACAGATGCATTGAGCAGGAGAGCCAGAGTTTATTTCCTAACAGCGCAACCAGAACTGTTAGCAGATCTTCAGAAAATGGGTATTAAAGTTGTTCTCCCTTCCAGTATGGCATTAATGGCCAGCATGCAAGTTCAGTCCACTATAGTCGAGAGGATCCGGATGGCGCAGTCAACAGATTCCAAGCTTCAGCAACTCAGAACAGAGTGTGAGGCAGGACGAAGACCGGAGTTATGCATTCAAGAAGACGGTACACTTAGGCATGGTAAGCGTCTTTGTGTACCCAGTAGAGATATCAGACAGGAGTGATTGCCTGCCTAGTTAGGCATGTCTTCCTTATGCCTCATGCCTTCGATTCCTTGCTTGAATGAGTGATTGCCTGCCTAGTTATAGCTTGCTTGTGATCAATATAGCTTGTCCTCGTCTCTCTAGCATCTTAATTAAATTCCGAGGACAGAATTCTTTTAAGGTGGATAGAGTTGTAATGCCTGTGGTTCGTATTACGTATTTTGGAATATGTGTACGTATTTTATCTTGTATTGCATGATTCCTTGCTTAGTTTCCATCCTGGCTTGGGTTATTCTTGGTTCCGGTTGGCTTGGTTCGGTTTGGGATTGCTATTGTTTTATCATGAACCAAGGGTGAACCCCCTACCTACTACCATCCATAGTATTTATTACCCATTCTTCTTTCTCTCTCTTCATTACTCTCTTCTTCTCCACCATTAACTCCTGCACCTACCAAGAGAGTGAGGTATAGGCAAGTACAACTTGCTTCATGGAGGAACTCTAATTTTATTGCTTTATTCTCTTCCTTACAGCATTTTAACTTACTTTAATACTCGGCATTTCCACTTTCCATGGCTAGATTCTTGTAGATCTAAGTTTACTTTATTTTTGGAATTTTTGGGTTTTGATCTATTTAATCTTGTTATTTCTAAGTTTTGATGGTTCTATATTGTAGAGCATTTCATTCTGACCCGTTTTGACCTATGGAAGTTCAGATTTTGGCTCCGGATGATGGAGTTATGGAGCTTGAGAACTTGGCTCTCATGGTGTTCTTCTTCTCGGGATTTTGGAGAAGATGAACTGTGCTTGACTTGATCGCATGAATAATTCATGCGGCAAGTGTTCTCTTCAGCCGCATGGCTGGAAGTACTTGAGCCGTATGAGGGCCAAACTCATCTAGCCGCATAACTCGCTCAATCCCAGTCGTATATACTCTGCACTTCTTGAGCCGCATGAGACGTTACCCGTTTAGCCGCATGCGCTCTCCCTGGCCGCATGAGGACCCCGCTTCTTCCAGCCGCATGAATTCTCTGACTTAGCCTCATGCGCCCTCTCTTCCCGCTGGCCGCATGGGACTTTACTTGACCTAGCCGCATGAGAACTTCTTCCTGAGCCGCATGCAAGCCACTTGCTCTCAGCCGCAGAAACCCTTCCCCTACAGCCGCACACTATCCCACTCTTCCCGCTAGCCGCATATGCCTCATTCTCCTCAGCCGCATGAGCTTTGGACTCTCAGCAGCATGAGCTGCTGCCGCATGGATTCTCTTCTTGGCCGCATGTGCCTGACCCTATTGAGCCGCATGGGCTGTTCTCTTTCCAGCCGTATGAGATCATTTCTGGCCGCATATGCCTGAACTTGAAAAATCACGAATTGATTGACATGATTGGAATGACAATTGTACATGACATGGTGTGACAAGGAACTAGCATGGCATGATAGTGGCCCATCGTGGCACACTCCTGACAAGTAAACCTGACATGATATATCTTGATAAGCTGTTGCGACGGCTACCTAACATGACATGACCTGTATAATTAACCCAGACACCGTGGGATATTGTGCTTGTACAAATAATCCAGTCATGTCTTGCATCATATCTAGGAGGGGACTCCTGAGTACCACGGTCAGGAGTACCAACTGAAATGGACTAAGGCTAAATAACTAGATTAATACATTAGTCATAAAGAGATCTCCCAGCTACAGGCAATCCCGTTACCTGGGCGTGTCTTGGGATCTGTAGCCTGCCGTCGAGTAGGGCACATTTCCAGCACATTGTCATGTGTTGCACCCTTCAAGCTACCTAAGGGTACATGCGTTTCCTGGACGATGTACCCACCTGAATACAACCCTAATCTTTCAACCCGGATAACCTGGATGGTCTGCAGGGCTTGTGGTTGTAGAATAATCTCACTGCATCTTGCTAGTAACTAGGCCTGTGATAACCCTAGTTAGTTAAAGTATCAAGCCATAATTCTTGCTTGGCCGTGAAATGATTGGATGGAGTCTAACCAGTCTAGTCATGTCCTGATTCTGTTCCAGATTACTGCATGACCTGAATGCCTGTATTTATTTTACCGATAAATGGTGAGAATTCCAAGTTCGGTTCAGACGAAGGGTTACAACCCCAGTCCTTGTTTGGTTTACGGGTTGTAACCTGGCTATCTGAATAGTTCCATGGTTATCTTATCGTATATCACCCTGTGATGCTTTTCTTAACCCTGTCTTATTTATTATTTTATACTCTTGTGCTGATTGCTGGTTTTAGTTCCTAAGTGAAGCTTCCTTGTGGCACTTGCTCTTTCTGGGATCTGACCCAGCTGGTTTTGTATGACTAGATTTCGGAGCAGCTCTAGAGGATCTACCGACCTTCCAGCCAGATGGTGGCCACTAGACGGAACCCTAGCAACGAGTGGGTTTATTCTTGATCTTCCACTCTATTGTAAAAATATTCTTTTGAGGCGTTTAGCCGACGAGCACCTGTTTAGCTCAATTGCAATTTACTTGCTGTCTGCCTACGGGATGTAACATGATTGACAGATCCTAGGGTTGATCATGTATGACTAACTCTTGCTAGTCCTAACATTTTGTAACGACTAGCTTCATGATCAGCTGAATATATAATATTTGGGACGCCTTATTATTGTATATTTAATGATCATACATCTTGTAACTTTTACTTACTTGCTTGTGATTGAGACAATAGGCTTGTTCATGACCTTAAGAGACTGCTGGCTTGTAGTTAAACCCTCATGTATCTAGACAGCCGTGACCGTATAGCGAGATGGATTCCATTTCATATACGTAGCTGGCTATGTCTTCCCCCGCTCTCCAGTATTCTGGTTCTGGGGCGTAACACAAATCTCAATAAACTTCCACATAAAGAGTCATTAGAGCCTAATTCTTCTTCCTATAGGTATTCCTAGTCCATGGATGAATTCGTAAGGGCCAAATTACATAATTAGAGTCTAGTTAGAGGAGAAATTGAGATGTATACCTATTAGGAGATGGATTTCCAATGTAAAATCTAATGGACATGATCTGGACACTATCTCCTATCAATTAGTCTCCTCTTCTAGTGGTCCTAGCCACCAGGCTCCTAGGCTCCTCTAAGTGATGAGAATGAAGAGAATTAGCAAGAAATTAGAGTGGAATTGGAAGGAATTGGTGGAAGGAATGATCAATTTGGAATAGAATACCAAATTGGTATGAAATGACACAAACAAAATGAAGAAAGATAGGGCTTTCCTCCCTATAAAGGGCCGGCCACATGCTCCATATTCCATGCAATGAAAATTGTCCAAATTGCCCTCCAAGTTTTCATAAAGGCTAGAATAATGGATGGAAGCTTCTAATCCTAATTTAGTAAATAGACTAATCCTATATAATAAATGAAATGACTAATTTGGTCTAGTTTGAGTCCAAAGTGTTGGTCCATGTGTCATGTCAATTTAATTATTAGGCTCTAGTGTCATGACAAATCTAATTGGTCTACTAATACAAGTCTAAGAAATAGGCTAGTCCACTAACCAACTAATCATATGGTCTTATCTAATTAGCTAGCACACAACCAATATATATAAAATAAATATTACCATCACTAACACAATTATAAAAAATTAATGAAATGACAAACATACTCCTATTTTAGAAAGGTAGTTACACACCCTCCTCTTTCTCGTCCAAAAATAGTCCCCAAATTTGCTACAAAAATCATCGTTGTTTTTTGATTAGCTATAACAATTTGGAAATACAGTAACTCCAAGCTCCGAACTACATTTCACCTCTAATTTTTTTATTGGAATCGTATTGAGGTTAGCTTTAATATTCTAAAATTTATTTTCAATATGCGAAACACATTTTTCTGTAAAATTATTTAAGTATCAGTCATCCAAAATTTGAACAATTTTCATTGTTTTTAATATTCTAGAAGATCTCAAAATCATTTTTGTGACCCATTTAATGTTTTGAGTTGACATAGAGATCTATAATATATTAAAATTTTAGAAGTAAATAAATCATTTTGATATTTCGTTTAATTTATATAAGTTCTGGATGACTAGTAAACAACCGTAATTGTAATCTATAAACTGGAAATCAATCGTAACCTATCAATATTTGTTCAAATTAACCATTGATTCCAATGTTCTTGTAGCGATGAAATGTATAGGTTTATATACTCAAATTTTGGGTTTGTGTCTGTTGACTTTTCGTTCAACAAAATGCCTCGATTTGCATGCCACGAATCTCAAAATTTACAATATAGTATATATTTACATTTTGACTTTTAGATGCAGAATATAAATAGATAAATAATGGTTTTGAATAGTGTGACTTAGTTGTAGATAATTTGACTAATAAATTAACATAGGTGACATAGGAAATATGTGACTTTGACGCGTCCAACTCTCCTAATTAAGGAGTTGTCGGAATTAGTGTAATTATGATTGTTTATATTTATGTGTATAATATATATTTACTCAGATTTGGGTTAGTAGATATATACATGAAAGTATGGTTTGTTGGTTCCTAGATAATTGTAGCTAGACATTGGTTTGCAACTCAGCATATTTGGACATACACCATACAAGTATACCTTGTTATATTTATTGTTATTATCATTTTATTTTAGCACTTTATATTTTATTTTATATTTTACTTTCATATAAACTGCACGTCAAAGTTATACTTGGATACAAACGACTATGTTTGTCGTTTTACGTATTTTTTCTTTATTTTATGCATGTTGACTTAATTGTAGCGAACTACCTTATGATTATAGGATATTTTTATACCTCCTTTAGCCATGAAACCCACATTATATGATTTGAGGCATTTTGCTTGGGGCACGGACTGCATATCTGACTGGCCCTCAATACGTTAGAGTTGTGTGACGGATAGATTTTGTAACTGGTATGATTAGGGTATTAGAGACTCAAGCATTTACGAAATTGGTCAGGTTATGGACATGACTTGGTCAGTATAGGATGTTGGAGGAGGACAGTCACTACTGTATATAGGAAGACAAATTGGTATACCATAGTCTCCGGATGCAACTATAGGAATTTATGAGTTTGCAGATGCCTTATGACGTTAATGGATCGTTACGGATGGATACAAATAACTAGATAGCAATATATATATACACCACTAAAAAATAATATAAAAAAAATATACACCACTAGCCTTGAGCTATGTGGATTATTTGAGTTAGCCTGAATCCTATCCATACGTGTGAAAGATGTCATCTAAATTACGCATTAGATGGTTAGGAACACCCCTTACATATTTATTTACTATGAAAAGTCCTTTGCATAGTTATTTATTAATATGGCACTTTATATAGCAAGTATATTATGTATCTTGCTACGTCCCATCGAGGACCTAGTGATCTCAACAGGTTATTAGTGAGCGCTTTGACTAGATAGGTCGATGGTTGGTTATGATTCAGATATCGTTAGTGGTACCATTTTGTCATTCTCTCATGATTTATATTTTTTTATCATGTTATATTCTGCTTGTTAGCCTAATATTTGTAGACTCATGTTGTTTTTTTAGTCTATATATTTTGACAAGTGTAGCATAGGATGCACACCATGATACACAATTTCCATTCTTGTATCCAGTATTATTGTGGGTTGATATGTAAAGATATTTATTGAGTTGTATAGATAGTTGACCCGACTAGACATCTTATACGTATTTGAGTTGGACTGGACTCCACTTGATCCGTAGCTGGCCATTGCCACATATTCTTGTCCAACGTGAGTTTTGGTACTGGGCGTGAATGGTTTTTATGGGGGTATACAGGCCAGAGCTTATCGTCTAAGTTACGTAATTACGTCGTGCGAGCCTGTATTAGGATCAAACATGTTTAGGAACTCAATCTACAACTGCTTTAAAAATACCCATAGAATTCTACCATCGTCCTTGAACCTCGTATTTTCGATCGTATCTTTCTTCAACTCCTTATTATTGTTTCTTGTCTTCCCCTATTTCGGAAAGACGAACGCTCGTGCTTGATGGAAGTTAGATATATGGATAACACTAGGTATATCCTAAATTGATCAATTACATTACTAGTTGGATTACTTGGGCAATTTAGGATGTTTAAAGGGGCCATGAACATAATATTTTTTAGAGGATTGGTGAACAGTATTGAACGATTTAAGAAAATTTTCTTTCAAAATATAGTCTTGTGTGAAGGATCGGTAGGTTCTAAGTTGGGTAGAAGTTGTATTATCAAATTTAAAATATAGTTTAAATTTTTTACATTGAAGGTGAAACTATTAGACGGTGGTTAAGAAGGTAATCATGTAAAATACGATTGTGATTTAAATGCTTTTGGTTTCGAAAACTTTCAAAAGAATAATTACAATTATTTGAGAGAGTGTGAAAATAAGACTTGAGCATAATTATTTGACTTTGAGGAAAATATTGTCTTAAGGATTGAATTTAAAATTTTGAATGTTGATGGATTGAATTTAAAATTTAACAATTTGGTTATTTGAGTTAAATGTTGCATTTTTAGGATTGAATCATCAATTTAAATTTGAGGATGGAAACTTAATTTAAAATTTGAAGACTTGGAAGTTCTAGATTTTTAAAATTTGAAATAAGATCTAATTGAATAAATTTTGGCTATTTAAATTTTAGGGGGGATATGATAGATTGTATTTAGATTTAAATTTTGGTTATTTAAATTTTAAATAAAATTATACTATATTGGATTTAGATTTCAATTTGGGTTCTTTAAATTTTGAAGAGATAGTGATAGATTGGATTTAGCTTTAAATTCGGGAATTTGAATTTTAAGGATTTCAATTAGTGCAAATGAAGGTAGTAGTAAGTAGGAAGATTTTTAGAGTAGGAAACCCTTTCATACCATCAGATATGACAGAGCTTAAGATTGTACATATACCAAGAAATGATGGTTCATTCTCATCCTATCAAAAACTCTTTATTTTGGGTTACTCATTTCCCTTTCCATAATCTTTCTCAACCTCGATTCCATATTACCACTTACTGAGATGAAATCTTTTCGTGCCACCTTACCCCACCTTAGTAACTTGAATAATTAGTAACGTATCTTAAAAATATTGTACATAGGATCGTCCTAAATAAGTTTAATAAAAGTCAATATTTTGGGTAGGTAGCAAGCAACCTAGAAAACATAATCTTAAGATTCATCCTCCAAATAGAATCAATTTCAGAATTACTTTTCCATATTTATAAGACACGAGGTACGATTTGCGTATTAGATTTTCTTTTTCTCTACTATTTCGTATTGGTTTATTCATAATCGTGCTTTAACTTAATTTCGAGGACAAAATTCTTATAAGTTGGGTAGAATATAATCTCCCTAATTTTGATTTAAATAATTGAAATTATTAATGACTTTTTTTAATATATATATATATATATATATATATATATATATATATATATATATATATATATATATATGTATTAAAATATATATATATATATATATATATATATATATATATATATATATTTAAATATATATATATATATATATATATATATATATATATATATATAATATATATATATATATATATATATATATATATTTTTTTTATATATATATATGTGTGTGTGTGTGTGTGTGTGTGTGTGTGTGTGTGTGTGTGTGTGTATATATATATTATTATTATTATTATTATTATTTTTGACCAACAACCCATTTTATTCATGAAGGACGAAAAAGTCGAACATAAACAAATATACCATAAGGCGCAAAATGTCGAAGCCTATATACGTATACTATCAAAAGAGGAGAAAAACGGAAACCAAAATGGCTAAGCCGGTGATAGGAAAGAGTTCCAGAAGGCCGTTTGGCCGTGCGAACAGAGGGAGCTCCGTTTGCGGCACTGTCGAATGGTCGCCCAAATCAGTTGGTCTGCGGTGTACTGGTGGCCTTCATATCTTACCTTATTACGATTTTTTAGATAACCCACGTGGCGACGACAGCTACGATCTGGTGACCATGGGATGTGGAAGCCCAGGTCGCCATGAGGTCGTAGAAGTTGTCGTCCCCACGAGGCATTCCGCAACGCTGGAAAAGTACTCTCCAGACCTTGACCGGGAGGTCCCCTTGACTAAGGATGTGGTTGACTATTTTCGATTGACGATCATAGCAGCATGTGCATGCTGATGCAAGGCTAAACCCGATATTGTTGAGAGTGTCATCAGTAGGGAGGATATTGCGTAGGGCTCTCCAAATGAGGAAGGACCACTTCTTGGGGATGCATGTCTGCCATAAAGATGCAATAGTAGGAGATGGCGCTGCATTCCTACTTTTTTGGCCGTTCGAACCGAGAATGCTCCGGCAACTGCGGGTGACCACTCGAGCTTATCTGCGTCCGATCCAATCGTCAATCCGCTACGACGGATGCAATCGACCGCCTCTGATCCGGCCCAGACCCGAATTTTATTCCAATTCCAGTTGTTATTAGAGGGGTCCCACAAGTCCTAGATAGTGCTGTTCCTAGGGGTGGTTGAAAGGTTGGGAAGCAAGATGTCTCCAACCCAGCACTCCAAAAATGGTGATGAATCGCCGTTGCCCACCTGTAGGCAAATCGCTGGTTCGTTAAGAGACCACCCGATAAGGATGCGATGCCAAGCCGCTGAGGATCTATTGTTAGAGATGGCCGTCGATGGGTGGATGCGCTTGAAGTATCTGGCCTTCATGAACCTGGTCCTTAAGTTCTGACTCGTGCGGAGCATCCACCACTGTTTTATCGAAAAGGCATTAACAATGTGGAAAAGTTTTGTGAAACCCATGCCCCCTTCCCGGTAGGACAAGCTATGGTATCCCAACTAGCCCAATGGTGCTTGTCATTGCCGTCGCTGTGTCCCTAGAGAAAGTTGCTGAAGATACTCTCAATGGAGGATAGAACTTTCTTGGGGGGAGCACGCAGCCAGGGTGTAGATGGAAATGGATGTGAGGACGTGATTGATGAGGATCATCTTGCCTCCTGGAGATAGGGTAGTGTTCTGCCAGCCCTCGAGTTTTTTTCTGATGTGATTGATCAGGTTCTCGAAGATTCCGGCATTGGATTTAACGTACACGAGGGGGCATCTAAGGTAGTGGAACGGAGAATGCTTGGTGGGGAAGGAGGTGGTGATGGAGAGGCTAGCCGCTTGCTCTCTCTTGATTTTATGGTGGGTATAGATAACACTTTTTTTCGGGTTGACCTTCTAGCCCGAGCACCCGGCGTATCTCTGAAGCGTATTGTGGACTACTTCCACCGACCCGGCGTCTTTGGAAGAGAATATGAGGATATCGTCTGTGAAAGCCAGGTGGGTGATAATCAGGCACCCGTTAGTGGTATGATAGTACTGGAAGTTGGGGGTGCTCGCCATCTTATTAAGATTTCTGCTCAATGCATCTGCCGTAAATATGAAGATGGTGGAAGATAGAGGATCTTCTTGCCTAACCCTGCGACCTGATTTGAAGAAACCGTCTGCCTGACCGTTGATAACCGTGGAGAATTACGAGTTAGATCAATTTCCATATGATGTTGGTCCAGGTTTCAAAAAATTCGAAGGCTCTGAAGACCCAGATCATGAATTGCCAATCCAGTATGTCGTAAGCTTTCTCCATATCCAATTTGATGGCTATGTTGCCCCCTCTTGCTAGGAGCTTCATGCAGGTAATTAACTCTTAGGCCAACATGATGTTATCTTTGATATTTCTCCCCCGGACAAAGCCACTCTGCTCCTCTGAGATGATCTTGGAAAGTAGGCCAGCCATACGGGAGGCGATGATCTTGGATATAATCTTGTTGGTGAAGGTACAAAGACTGATGGGGCAAAAGTCGCAAAATATCTTTGGGTTATCTTTCATCGGGATGAGGATCAGATTGGTGCTCGATATGGCTCTGGGGTAAGTAGCTCCCTGGAGGAAGGCGAAGACCGCATTGTGGATGTCCACCTTGATGATGTCCCAGCATGTGCAGAAGAAAACCCCCAAAAACCTATCTGGTCTAGGCGTACTGTGTGTGTTAAGGGCCCAGACGGCATCTTTGACCTCTTCCTCTGAAGGGGCTGTTCTAGCCAGATATTGTCTTTGTCGCTAATAAGGTGGGGAACCTCGTCCAGAAAGGTGTTATCTTTGATGACCGTTTCCTTGGAGAATAGTCGGGAATAGAACTTCACGGCCACCACTTGGATACCCTTTTGATCACTGATGTTGGTCCCGTTATCATCGACAATCTGATGGAGAGTGAGTTTCTGTCTGCGACCATTGATGCAGGCGTGGAAATAGCTCGAGTTTTTGTCCCCCTCCCTGTCCTATTTAAGCCTCGCTTTCTGCTTCCTAAAATCGGTCTCAACTTTCAGCCTGAATTTGAGGATAGCTTTGGTGAGGTTCAGGGCCTTCCTGGTAGCTGGCGAACAGTCGGTTATGTACATGGCTTCGGCATATGTAACGTCATCCTCAGCCTCACAGATGGTTTGAAAAATATCTCCATAAGCTTCCTTGCTCCAGGCCGCTAAGGCTTTTCTCGTGGCCTTAAGCTTGTTGGCCACCCGGCTGAGAGGTTCGGGGGAGTCCGTGATGTTCCAAGCTTTCGTGACGACGCTCAAGAATTGGGAGTGCTCGCTCCAGAAGTCCAGGAAGCGAAAACTCTTTTTGGACTAGCTGGATATGCTAGTAATTCCAACTAGCAGTGGAGCATGGTCGGATTTGGTGGTATTAAGGTGAGAAAGCTTGGAAGTAGTCCCCATTCCTTGCTAGTGGGCGTTTGTTAAGGCCCTGTCGAGGTGGAAGAATTGTCGACGGTCGCCTTCCTACATGTTGCACCAGGTAAAGGCATTGCTAGTGAACGGAAGAGGGATGAGGTGAGAGTTGAAGATAAAGTTGTTGAAGTCTTGCATGGCTGAATGAGGGGAAAGGCGGCCGCCAGTCTTCTCTCTTCTACAAGTGATAGCGTTGAAGTCCCCAATAAAAAGCCATGGGAGGTTATGGTGGTGTTGGTGGATGTCCAGGAGGTCGTTCTAGAGGTGTTTGTGATCCGCGATGTCATAGCTGCCGTAAACTGCGGAAAGAATCATGCGATTAGGGATCAAAGGGTATTCCATCCAGCAAGAAAGGGATTGCTTGGATTCTTGGATGACACCAATTTTGACGGCCTTGGAGTAGAGGATCCAAATGTCGTGTCTGCCAGCAATGGCCGAGTGAAGGCCTAACTGCAGTTGAATGGATTTGAGTCTCTTGTATGGGATTTTGGGTTCAATGATGATCAAGATGTCGATCTTGTGAGTCTTTTTAAGGCTGGTGATTCTCCTCACAGTTGGTTTGTTCGCCAGACCGTGGACATTCCACGAAAGAATGTTTATCATTAATTGAGCTTGGAGGGGTTGGTTGGTCCGCTTTGCTGCGGACCTGGTGTGCATGGTCGGGGACTTTGCGGCCCCTTTCTTATCAGATTTCCCGGTTGTGGTGGATGCTTCCCCATCGTCTTGGTGGATGTGCCAAGGATGGAGTCCTCGAGGCAATTTTGGAGGGTAGCTTCGGAGGGTGCGACCGTTTCTCCACCGGAGTTGAGGTCGACTTTCTCCGGTAGGAAAAGAAGGGTATCATCGGAGATTCCAATCTGGTCGACTTCCGACTGGAGCGAGAATCCAGTAGCAAGGACCTGAAGACCTCTTAGAGCCTGCTCTGGCCCTAGAATAGTGAGGACATCTATGGCGGCAACTCTGTGGGAGGTTTGGAGGTCTGTAGCGTTCAAAATTTCTTGGAAAGTCTCCTCTCGTCATCCGGGAGGGAGCCACTGAGGTCTTCAGATTCCGTTCCGTGGGCCATGATGGAGTCTGCAGGGAAGGCTATCTCCTGGGAGGAGTCGATCTCTTCTGAAGCGAGGGCATTGAACTGGTTGGAAAGGGGTAGGTTTGGTTGGTGGTATTTGCCTTCAAAGGAGTTGAATCTGGTATGGGATTTCGGTAGAGGAAGCAGGGCGGTTGGGCAGGTTTTTGATGCTGGTTCCCTTTGGGGTGGGGTTCTTTCCGCTCCAGTTTCTTCTTAATCTCTAGTTGGAGATGAAAGCATTGCTGTGAGAGGTGACCGCGTAGGTGGCAGTGTGAGCGAAAGATTATATGATTGTCGTAGATGGTTTGCTAGGTGTGAGTCTGGTTGCCAAGTTCGATGAGGATATGGTTGGGGAGATCTTTGGTGAGGTCGAGTTCCACACATATCATGGCGTAGTGGGCTTTGGTCAGGTTGCTGGTTTCTGCAGCAGTGGCCACGTAAGTCCCAAAAGAGTTGGCTATATGCCTAAGAGCTGTCGGAACGAAACAAATAAGGGGAAGATTGGAAAGGGTCACCCAGGCGGCGACCTTCGCTGAGTCTTCCTTAGTGTTAAAGTTCGCTGACCACTTGATTATCTTCATCTGGTGGGAGTCGACCCTACTAGTGCCTTTGGACCACAAGGTCCTGTAGTCAAGGTTGGAGGTGAGATAGAGCAGAATATGCCTCGGGTCGAGTGGGGGGGGGGTGTTGACACAAAATCATAGTCAACCAAGTATTGATAGAATTGACTACATGATACTTGTGATAATTCAATACGACACATAAAGACTACATCCAGTACAAGTCAGACGACAGCACGGATTTGCAATGCAAGTTATTTTTTGAGTCTGTATTTTATAATTTTATTGAGTCTAGACTTATGTAAACTGAGCTATGCTGAGCATATGAGACTTAACCTATACCCATACCCAAAATCCAAAAGCTCTACACATATCCAAATAAGCCAATTGGACTATTGACCCATTCTGTGCTCTGGAGACAGAGTTCGGACCGAACTCTGCCTCTACACAGAGTTCGGGCCGAACTCTGCCTCCTAAAAATCAGTACCCTAATTTTTAGGGTTGGCTGGTTGCAAGTTGTCCAACGACCAATTTTTTGAAAATTCTAACCAGAATTCTGGCCGAATTCTGCCTACCTGATATCCTATAAATAGGCCATGAATTCTCTCATTTTCAATCATCCAATCTTCTCTTCTCTTCTCTCTAAAGCTCTATACCAGCCATACCCTTTTTCATCTACAAGCCATAAGCTCCCTAAGCCTCAAGTGCTCAGTACTTTTCAGTTAGGAGTTTGTGCAAGAGTTCAAAAAGTCGCTTGGAAAATTCTAAGCATCGCCACTGCGATCTTTGTAAAAAGTTGACGTGCTCTTCTGAAGAAAAGGCACGGGGTATAACTACTATTTCACAAATAGTGGATTTAATCCTGAGCTAGAGTTCTCAGGCCTGGACTAGTCCTCCACGAGAGAAACCAGGTTAAAAATCGGCTATGTTTGCGTATGCTTTCTTGCTCCATATTTATTTTCGTATTTACTCTGATTACTTTTAGCTTATGAAAGAGTTTAATTTTTAATTGGTTATTATCGTTATAAACTTTTTTCACCCCCCTCTAGAGTTGCCATCTATTCTTCAATTGGTATCAGAGCTCGGTTCTTTCAACAAGGACTAACATCCTAGAGCTGATCCATGGCAACCACACAATCCTTGATTTCCAATCACGGTGAAGGGCAGTCCACTCATAGGCCTCCCCTATTTGATGGAACTAACTACACCTATTGGAAAACAAGGATGAGCTTTTATCTCAAGTCACTAGACTTCGACCTGTGGACTATCGTCACCGATGGTTACAAAAAGCCCGCCATGATAGTTGTCAATGGTGATCTCATTGAGAAACCACAAGACAAATATTCTAGCGAGGAGAAAAAACAGGCAAGTCTAGATGCGAGAGCTATTAATGCCTTATTTTGTGCTATAGACAGGAATGAGTTTAACAGGGTCTCAATATGCACCACCTCTCACGAAGTATGGAGACTTCTAGAAGTGACGCATGAAGGAACCACCCAAGTCAAGGAATCGAAGATAAGTCATCTCACTCAAGAGTATGAAGCCTTCAAGATGAAGCCAAATGAGACGATCACGCAAATGTTCACAAGATTCCTAGATATCATCAATCCCCTATCTTCGCTCGGCAAATAATATACATATCACGAAAAGATTCGCAAGCTACTTAGGGAGCTACCAAAGATTTGGAACCCTAAGGTGACAGCCATCATAGAAGGAAATGATCTTACAACTATGTCCATAGAGACTTTGATGGGAAAGCTGATGACTCATGAGCTTGACCTCAAAGACTTCGAAGAGCCTACTCCTAAGGCTAAGGAGATCGCCCTCAAAGCTCACCGACGAAGGGCTGACCCCGAAGAGACGGATGACGACAACTTGGAAGGTGATGATCAAGCTCTCCTTGTCCGCAATTTCAAGAAATTCCTTCGCTTCAATCGAAGAAAAAAGGAACCACAAGAAGATGACGAAGAAGAGCCAACATGCTACGGTTGTAAGAAGACTGGACACGTCCGAAAAGACTGTCCATTCTTAAAGAAGAACAACCGTTGTGAAAAACCATACAAGAAGGCTTCCTCAAAGAAATATGCCAACACAAGCATTTGGCATGAAAGCGAAGCCAGTGACTCCGAGGAAGAAAAGGACTCTCCTAAAGATGCTGCAAACATGTGCCTAATGGCAACGTCCGACAAGGTATCAAACGAAACTCTTGATGATTTCACTTTTGATGAAATTATCGATGCTTTCACCGATTTACTTGATGATCACAAAAAGGTCATTGGTAAATATAAACATGCCAAGGAAAAGATCAAAAGTCATGAAGTCAAAATTCAAATACTTTCTTTATTGCTTGATAACATTAGAGACACGTCACCCACGGAAGTCACAAATGAGGTGTCTAAGCTTAAACTAAGCCTTCATGATGCCGAAGCACGTATTGAACAACAAATACAAGAAATCACCGCACTCAACACGGAGCTTGCTGAAGAAAAGAGTAGACACAAGATTTCTGTTACTAAGATATACGGTTTGAATGCTAAGGTTAATGAACTGCAGGCTATCTCTAAGAAATTAGAGATTAGATTGGGAAAACAGGTTGCTCAACCTCAAACCCAATCACATGAGACACACACAAAGCACAACACTTCTCATACTACTCAAACACGTCATACACCTGCAGCACACAATCATGCTTTCATGTACACCCACTTTCATAAAGCACACAAACTACATGTACGTAGAAATAAAATTCGCTCCAATATGACACATAATCACCATGCTACACATAGATACAATCATCACTATGTTGCACATAAACAAAATCACCATCATACTGCTTATGGTTATAGTCATCATCATGCTCCACATAGACATCATCACCATGTCACTCCATACCACTTTACATATCATCACCATGCTACTCCACACCACTCTACATATCATCACCATGCTACTCCACACCACTCTACATATAGATATCATCAACATGCTCCTAACATAAATAGGAATGCTATTTGTACTTATTGTGGATTACATGGACACATTTCACCACAATGTAGAGTTAGAATATTAGTAGATAGAAATATATATGCATGGTTTCCGAAAACTAACTTTTTAGGACCCTCAAGAACTTGGGTACCAAAGGTCACATCTACTATTGATGTAGGTGGACCTTCGCTCCTCAACTAAGAGTAAGTGGATTCTCGATAGTGGATGCTCGCGGCATATGACGGGAGACGCAAATCTTTTCGCATCACTATCGATGAAGAGAGAAGGATATGTATCCTTCGGCAACAACCTAAAAGGGTATATTATAGGTAATGGTATTTTTGGCCATTCTTATTCTCCCGTAATAAAGGATGTCTGCCTAGTGACCAAGTTAAAGCATAACCTGCTCAGCATTAGTCATCTTGCTGACCATGGATATGATATTAACTTTGGACAAAATAAATGTTTTATTTATGATAGGTCAACAGGAGACATCGCTTTTGAAGGGATAAGAGAGGATAATATTTATATTTTCTATCTGTCTAGAGATACTAACAATGCAGGTAGATGCCTATATGCTCATAAGGATGAAAGATTACTGTGGCACCAGCGTCTTGGTCATGCCAATATGGATACTATAACCAGGCTATCGACCAAGAAGCTAGTTAGAGGCTTGCCCGACATCACATTCAAAAAGGACACAGTATGTGCAGAATATGAATTAAATAAGGCAACCAAGTCCTTATTTCATTCCATAAACTCTGTAAGTACTACTAGACCCTTGCAACTACTTCATATGGATTTATTTGGCCCTAGTAGAGTAGCCAGTCTTGGTGGAAAACTCTATGCTTTTGTTATTATTGATGACTTTTCTAGATTTACTTGGGTTTTCTTTCTTACAAATAAAAGCGATGCTATTTCATTTTTCAAGATTTTTGTTAAGAAAGTTCAAAACGAAAAAGGCTACATGATTACTCGAATCCGTAGTGATCATGGAGGCGAATTCGAAAATACTGATTTTGAAAAAGTTTTGTGATTCTAATGGTTTTGATCACGAGTTTTCTTGTCCAAGAACTCCTCAACAAAATGGTTTTGTGGAGCGGAAGAATAGGACTCTTGGCGATATGGCTAGAGCCATGTTGAATAAGTTTTCACTTCCGAAATACTTTTGGGCTGAAGCTGTCAGTACAGCATGCCATATTTTAAATAGGGTGCTTATTCGTCCTATTACGAAGAAAACACCCTATGAGCTTTGGTTTGGAAGAACCCTAAATGTTTCTTATTTTAGAGTTTTTGGTTGTAGATGTTTTATCCTTAACACCAAAGACAACTTAGGCAAATTTGATGCCAAAGCTGACAATGGTATTTTCCTTGGCTATGCTGCCAAAAGCAAGGGATATAGAGTGTTTAACAAACGCTCATTAATTGTGGAAGAGTCTACAAATGTGACTTTTGATGAAGATAACAATGCAGCAGCTACTCTTGATGATGATGTTGAGTCATCAACTTCTACTCCAATGAATACCACCACCGAAACTAATTTTCTGGAGGGCTTGCCAAAGAAATTCTCTTTCAAGCCGTCAAATCCAGAAAATTTGGTAATAGGTGAGGTTTCACGTGGAGTAACTACTAGATCATCATTAAGAGACACTATTGCTAGCACTGCCTTTATTTCACAAATTGAGCCGAAAAACATTTTAGAAGCTTTTAATGATGAATTTTGGATTTCTGCCATGCAAAAGGAACTCAACCAATTCGAGAGAAGCCAAGTATGGGAACTCGTTCCTAGACCGACAAATCACTCGATTATTGGCACTAAATGGGTTTTTAGAAACAAAGTAAATGAAGATGGTTCAGTTACACGCAACAAAGCTCGTCTAGTAGCCCAAGGATACAACCAAAAGGAAGGTATCGACTACGATGAGACGTATGCTCCTGTTGCGACATTGGAATCAATTCGGATGCTTTGTGCATTTGCTAATTTTCAAAATTTCAAATTATTTCAAATGGATGTTAAAAGTCTTTCTTGAATGGATTTATTAAGGATGAAGTTTATGTAAAACAACCCCCTGGTTTTGAAAATCATAAATTTCTCGACCATGTTTTCAAGCTGAAGAAAGCGCTATATGGCCTTAAACAAGCCAATAGAGCTTGGTATGAACGACTAAGAAATTTCTTGCTTGAGAAAGGTTTTTCAAAAGGGAAAATTGACACCACACTTTTTATAAAATCTTTCAAAGACACTATTCTTTTAGTGCAAATATATGTTGATGATATTATATTTGGTTCTACTGATAAAACTCTCTGTCAAGATTTTGCCAAGTGTATGCAGACCGAGTTTGAGATGAGCATGATAGGGAGCTCAACTACTTTCTTGGACTCCAAGTCAAACAAACATCAAATGGAACTTTCATCTGTCAGTCAAAGTATACAAAGGACATGCTGAAGAAATTCGACCTTGACAACGTCAAACCAATCAGCACTCCAATGGCTACTACAACTAAACTAGAACCAGATGATAGCGGCAAACCTGTCGATCAACGTAAGTATCGAGGTATGATAGGCAGTCTACTCTATTTAACTGCTAGTCGCCCTGATATTATGTTTAGCGTTTGCCTGTGTGCTAGATATCAAGCTAATCCTAAGGAATCACACATGACCGCTGTTAAGCGTATCTTTCAATACCTTAAGGGTACGGTTATAGTGGGCCTATGGTATTCCAAAACAACAACATTTGACCTCATTGGTTACTCTGATGCTGATTTCGCCGGATGCAAGGTCGACCGTAAAAGTACAAGTGGCACGTGTCATTTATTAGGAAAGGCTCTAGTCTCTTGGTTTAGCAAGAAGCAGAATTCTGTCGCACTATCCACATGTAAAACCCCTAAATTTCTACTATATTTTTTTATCGATTTTGATACTGATTTAAAATTTTGTATTGTACGTCGCGTAGTCGTATTGTACGTCGCGCACGAAATTTATCTCTTGCTCGTCAAGTGCGAACATGTGCGAGAGTACATATTTATTGAAAAACTTTTATTTTATTTTATTTTTATTTTATTGTTCAAATAATATATATAATAATTATTGTATTTGTATTTTGCTTAAAGTTGTCTATCGAGATGACCAAAACCATATTACTTTAAATATTTATTTACTAGTGGTAATTTGGAAAACTATTATATATTCCTTGCATATGGGTGCATTAAATTAAATTTATATATTTTTATTTTCGAAATTATTAAATATAAATATTTTATTATTCGAAAAGATATTTTAAAATAGTTATTATTTTCGAAATTAATATTATTAGTATTTTAGAAAAATATTTTAAAATTATTGTGGCATTTAAATCTTGATTTAAATTTATGGATTCATTTAAATAGTTAAATATTTGCAATTTGATTTGTCCCATTTGATTTTAAACTAGAATGTAATTAGATTTAAATTTGATCTGTAATTGGAATTTGGATTTGATTTGGGTTTGAATTCCTTGAATTGATTTAAATTATTAGATTGGATATTCTAATTGGGTTTAAACTACTCCTAATTTCTATCTAATTGGGAATTCCCACATCCTATAAATAGGCAGGTACTCCTCCAATTCATTATTCATCTTCCACAAATTTCCTCCATAAATCTACGTGCATCGTGTCCGTGTTCATCCATAAATCTTATTCCAATATTTTACATGTACATTATTTTCTTTCCCGTGTCGGACACACCCCGACATCAATAAATTTCCTAACCCTAGTCCTAATCCTAAACCCTATCCCGTCTTGTCCGCTGCCATTACCACCGTTCCGTCGCCCGACTCGTCCCCTACGACCAACCCGTAACTTCTCCGGCCTTGCCACCCTCAGCCAAACCAACCACCACCTCACTCGGATAGCCTCCAACCACCGAGAACCACCACCCTGGTCACCATTGCTGACCCCGACACAGCCCTTCCAGGTCGACTGCCAATAGCCCAGACCCCAAGTCTTCTCCGACACGCCAACCTCGACACAGTGGCCGACCATGGCCAAATCCGGCCAACCACCCAAACCGTCACCGACCCACCATCATTACCACTACCGACGATAAAACCACCATCATCATCATCCCCACCGCGGCCACCAGCCGGAGGCCGGCCGTTTTCCCCACAGCCACCGCCGAGCAAAGGGAAAAGAAATCAAAGAAAAATAAGAAAACCCTAACCTCACCTCTGTCGGCAACCGCCTCCACCGTTGTCGCACGCCGCCACTGGAACCCCCTTCTCGCCTCCGCGGAGCGCCATAGCCGTGTCGCCTCGAAAAACCCTCCATCCGCTGTTGTGCCCCGGCAAGCCGACCAGGTAGCTCCGCCCTTTCATAGACCCCCTCCGGTGAACTCCACTCCGTTCTCCTCCTCATCCTCCGCCTACGCCCCCGCCTCCGACTTCCCGGCGCATCCCCCTTTCTTCCCGTCTCGACCCATTGGAACCCGCCGCAGCCTCTGCCAAAACCCTCTATCTCCTCCGTCTTGCTCCTCCTTCCTCCGAAACCACCGCCGTGGCCTAATTCCCAGCTCCGACCGCCTCCACCAATGCGCCGCCCTAGCCCGCTGAACCTGCCGACGAGTCTTCCGCCGGACTACCAAACCCCCGCTCCTCGATCTCCCCGCCCCGCGCGTGCCCGAGCTGTCGCCGAGCGCCGGCGGCGAAGTCCGCCGCCCCTCCGACGACATTGGACCGCCGCCCGCTCTCTCTCTCGCTCATCGCTCTCTCTCGCTCACACTCTCGAACCCTCTCCTCTCCATCTCCCCCTTTCTTTTTAAAAAAAAAAAGAACAGCAGCAGTGTCTACTACACAATGCTTTTTTATTTTTAATTATTTCTTTTTTTCATTTAATTTGATTTTTTATAAATTATTATTATTATTATTATTATTATTATTATTAATAATATTAATATTATTATTATTATTATTATTATTATTATTATTATTATTTCGTAAAACTATTTTGTTATTAATTATTATTGTTACTAATCTCATTGGTTTCACTAATATATACCAATAGTGTTATATTTTAATTTATTATATTACTATGGTATAGACTTAAAAACTATATTGTTATAAAATATTTAGATTAACCTTAAAGTTTTAAAATATATTTTTATGGTATTTTAATTATGTTTTGACCTAAACTAATATTTTGACAAACTTAGATTTTGGCCAGTAATATTGATTAGTATATTGTTTAAATTGTAAAAACTTCCTAAAATATATTTATGACATTATTTTTATGGTATTTTAAATATGGCTTTTTGACACCAAAACTATAGTTTAGCAAAATTTATGTTTTTAGCCTAAACAAATCTTTAGGACTTACAAAGTATTTATCTAAAATTATTTTTGAATATAGTTTTCTATTACCATAAATATTTTTGTAAAATATTTATATATACAAAAATCTCTTGCTTATTAATCTTGACTATGACTATCCCAATTGTTCTATATCTTCGTGCAATCTCGAACTTCCTTATATCGTCCCTAGCCAATTTGACTATTCTAGACTCAATGACATGGTCCATGCCACCAACAGAGGTCACCTTGCATAGTTTTTGTACCAAAGTCAAAGTTTATGCCACATTGATTATCGCAGCACACCAGGCGTACTACCAGGCAAGACACCTTGCCATTTGCTGTTTATTTATTTTAGCTCATATTTCATGCATTATTTATTTTCTTTATGCAAAATAAACTGTGATACATGGCATAACTGTTAGAACTTACTGTTCATTTATATTTCCTGTTGTGTATTATTTTTCTTACAAATTAAACCTAGATTTAAGGGACCACCTTGTGTGTTGCATTCATTGGCCTTGACACGTTGTACCACGAAGTTGTGTGTCGCATGTAGAACACGAAAGTGTGTGATTGGCTGGCCACCAGTACTTACAAGCCGTGCGATAGGAATAACCGCTAATAGAGGTTGCATGCTATTTGACTTAGCGGTTATAGAGTTAGCATTCGGCGGGAAGAACATGATTGGAAGTTGACTACCACCCTATCTATCGTAGACTCGCTCGCTACTGAGGAACGATAGGTAGACTGTATGCTATAGACTCGCTCGATACTGAGGAATAGTATACGGTGTTGTGACTCGCTACTGAGGTACTGTATTATTTTCTTGACTTGACCGGGTAGTCATGCGACCATGAACTGTTCTTAAACTGCATTCACTTAGAACGGTTAGGCTACCCTTATCTGTTAGTTACGAGTACCTTTGGTTTGGGTACTTGTATCTGACCGTGGCTTGGAACAATAACTTGTCGCAGATTAGTTCATCACATCTTGTCCTTGTTTAGTTGTAGGTGTGACTTACTACTTCGATGAGAAGGTATTGAACCTTGTTGGGGTCCGGATACCATATTGGATTCATAGAATGGGAAGATACGTTACCGTGAATTAGTTTACCATCTCCTGTCTTTGTTTGGTTGGGGGGATGGTACGCTCGTTCAGTAGGTGCGTATTGAACCATGTTATAATTCGATTTACTTATTTATTTGAGCAATATTTATTCAGTTTATATGGCATGCTATTATGTGTCTTGTTACGTCCCTCTGAGGACCTGGTTATCTTCCTAGGTGTGTACTATTGTCTTTCGCAGGTGCTCTAGCTTTAGCCGTGATCATCGCTACTTCTTCGAGGATGATTGCATTTGGATCGTCTTCGCTTCGCTCGCCAAATTTATTCTTCTGTATCATGTATTTCTTTTATTTGTTGGTAGTGGATTTGTCTCCGCCCAACATATTGTATCAAGACAAATTCATTCACATTATATGATATCTTTTTATTCATTTATTCTGTGTGGATGAGATTAGTTATGGTTCTACTGTATTTTACAGCTTATGTATTCGTACGAGGTTTCCATATATTGGAGTGTACATTGTATGAATACAGCTGGCATGTCTACGTTCCTAGTCCTACGTATTTTGGGACTGGGGCGTTACATGTTTTTGTGGTGGCCCATGCAAGTCAAGATAAATTGTTTAGTTACTTTACCGTACCAAGCAAGCCTGCGTATAGGATTAGAAGTCTAGGATCTCATCCACATACTTGACCTCTTTCCTTGATTTTATCTACCGTTTGACTCATCAATTGCATCTTGCTTGCTTCCTTCCATCCCTACTCTTATCTTCTCTTCGTGCTTGCTAGAGATTGACCCTACTAGTTAGTTGTCCCAAAACACCATTAGTTTAATTCTTTAAGTTGGGTACAATACCTTATAAACTAGCAACCCCTTTGACCTAGTGACCTATATTAGCAAGCTTATTTAGATCCTAGAATCTAGAGGACCTAACCCGTCTAGCCAACCAAGGACTTGGACAAGAAGACTATAGGACGATTGTATGACTTAGAATCATTCTACCTTCTTTAAATCTAAATCTCTCGTGCCTATGTATTTACCATTTTGACTAATGATGCTAAGTAGCCTAGTTTTTGCAAGCTTATTCTTTATCGAGTTTGTTTATGACATATGCTATTCAGCGCTCACTAGCCTATTGTCTAATCAGAACCGGTGTATAATGGTCTGATCAACCAAGTGCACTATGGTTCACTTTTGTCTATTATTCTACGTGGATGGGACATAGTTAAATTTGTCCTCTAGAGTCCCATCCGCCACTGCCTTGGCAACTCCTTTTGAAATTCTTTTCGATCGTCTTTGAATCACGTATTCGTATTCGATAACGCCTCCTTCGAACTCTATATTGCTTTCGCCTTCACCTATTTAGGAGGACGAAGGCGTTGTACTAGAACTTCCTCTAGCCTTTCTATCGGCTATGATTATTCTCACTCGATGTTGCTATACCTTCATCCTAAACTACTCGACCATATCAAGACCCTCTAATTGCTTAATTAAAATGAATCTATTTTGTTCTCTTAATCGTGACCCTCATTCATTACCCGTGACCATACCATATTGTTTTTCTACGATCTAGATCACCATTTCTTACGACATTATTTTGTGAAAATATTGTCATCGTTGGATCCCCATTGATACCCCCTTGTGTCCTCTCACCCCTCCTACTAATTCTTAATTTCGAGGACGAAATTTCTTTTAAGTTGGGTAGGATGTAAAACCCCTAAATTTCTACTATATTTTTTTTATCGATTTTGATACTGATTTAAAATTTTGTATTGTACGTCGCGTAGTCGTATTGTACGTCGCGCACGAAATTTATTTCTTGCTCGTCGAGTGCGAATATGTGCGAGAGTACATATTTATTGAAAAACATTTTTTTTATTTTATTTTTATTTTATAGTTCAAATAATATATATAATAATTATTGTATTTGTATTTTGCTTGAAGTTGTCTATCGAGATGACCAAAACCTTATTACTTTAATTATTTATTTAATAGTGGTAATTTGGAAAACTATTTTATATTCCTTGTATATGGGTACATTAAATTAAATTTATATATTGTTATTTTTGAAATTATTAAATATAAATATTTTATTATTCGAAAAGATATTTTAAAATAGTTATTATTTTCGAAATTAATATTATTAGTATTTTAGAAAAATATTTTAAAATTAATGTGGCATTTAAATCTTGATTTAAATTTATGGATTCATTTAAATAATTAAATATTTGCAATTTGATTTGTCCCATTTGATTTTAAACTAGAATTTAATTAGATTTAAATTTGATTTGTAATTGGAATTTGGATTTGATTTGGGTTTGAATTCCTTGAATTGATTTAAATTATTAGATTGGATATTCTAATTGGGTTTAAACTACTCATAATTCCTATCTAATTGGGAATTCTCACATCCTATAAATAGGCAGGTACTCCTCCAATTCATTATTCATCTTCCACAAATTTCCCCCATAAATCTACGTGCATCGTGTCCGTGTTCATCCATAAATCTTATTCCAATATTTTACATGTACATTATTTTCTTCTCCGTGTCGGACACACCCCGACATCAATAAATTTCCTAACCCTAGTCCTAATCCTAAACCCTATCCCGTCTTGTCCGCTGCCATTACCACCGTTCCGTCGTCCGACTCCTCCCCTACGACCAACCCGTAACTTACCCGGCCTTGCCATCCTCAGCCAAACCAACCACCACCTCACTCGGACAGCCTCCAACCACCGAGAACCACCACCCTGGTCACCATTGCTGACCCCGACACAGCCCTTCCCGGTCGACTGCCAATAGCCCAGACCCCAAGTCTTCTCCGACACGCCAACCTCGACACAGTGGCCGACCCACCATCATCACCACCACCGACGACAAAACCACCATCATCATCATCCCCACCGCGGCCACCGCCGAAGGCCGGCCGTTTTCCCCACAGCCACCGCCGAGCAAAGGGAAAAGAAATCAAAAAAAGAAAAGAAAACCCTAACCTCACCTCTGTCGGCGACCGCCTCCGCCGTGGTCGCGCGCCGCCACTGGAACCCCCTTCTCGCCTCCGCGGAGCGCCATAGCCGCGCCGCCTCGGAAAACCCTACATCCGCTGCTGTGCCCCGACTAGCCGACCAGGTAGCTCCGCCCCTTCGTAGACCCCCTCCGGTGAACTCTACTCCATTCTCCTCCTCATCCTCCGCCTACGCCCCCACCTCCGACTTCCCGGCGCTTCCCCCTTTCTTTCCGTCTTGACCCACTGGAACCCGCCGCAGCCTCTGCCAAAACCCTCTATCTCCTCCGTCTTGCTCCTCCTTCCTCCGAAACCACCGCCGTGGCCTACTTCCCAGCTCCGACCGCCTCCACTAATGCGCCGCCCTAGCCCGCTAAACCCGTCGACGAGTCTTCTGCCGGACTACCAAACCCCCGCTCCTCGATCTCCCCGCCCCGCGCGTGCCCGAGCTGTCGTCGAGCGCCGGCGGCGAAGTCCACCGCCCCTCCGCCGAGATCGGACCGTCGCCCGCTCTCTCTCTCGCTCATCGCTCTCTCTCTCGCTCATCGCTCTCTCTCGCTCACACTCTCGAACCCTCTCCTCTCCATCTCCCCCTTTCTTTAAAAAAAAAAAAAAAGAACAGCAGCAGTGACTACTGCACAATGCTTTTTTATTTTTAATTATTTCTTTTTTTCATTTAATTTGATTTTTTGTAAATTATTATTATTATTATTATTATTATTATTATTATTATTATTATTTCGTAAAACTATTTTGTTATTAATTATTATTGTTACTAATCTCATTGGTTTCACTAATATATACCAATAGTGTTATATTTTAATTTATTATATTACTATGGTATATAGACTTAAAAACTATATTGTTATAAAATATTTAGATTAACCTTAAAGTTTTAAAATATATTTTTATGGTATTTTAATTGTGTTTTGACCTAAACTAATATTTTGACAAACTTTGATTTTGGCCAGTAATATTGATTAGTATATTGTTTAAATTGTAAATACTTCCTAAAATATATTTATGACATTATTTTTATGGTATTTTAAATATGGCTTTTTGACACCAAAACTATAGTTTAGCAAAATTTATGTTTTTAGCCTAAACAAATCTTTAGGACTTACAAAGTATTTATCTAAAATTACTTTTGAATATAGTTTTCTATTACCATAAATATTTTTGTAAAATATTTATATATACAAAAATCTCTTGCTTATCAATCTTGACCATGGCTATCCCAATTGTTCCATATCTTCGTGCAATCTCGAACTTCCTTATATCGTCCCTAGCCAATTTGACTATTCTAGACTCAATGACATGGTCCATGCCACCAACAGTGGTCACCTTGCATAGTTTTTGTACCGAAGTCGAAGTTCATGCCATATTGATTATCGCAGCACACCAGGCGTACTACCAGGCAAGACACCTTGCCATTTGCTGTTTATTTATTTTAGCTCATATTTCATGCATTATTTATTTTCTTTATACAAAATAAACTGTGATACATGGTATAACTGTTAGAACTTACTGTTCATTTATATTTCCTGCTGTGTATTATTTTTCTTACAAATTAAACCTAGATTTAAGGGACCACCTTGTGTGTTGCATTCATTGGCCTTGACACGTTATACCACGAAGTTGTGTGTCGCATGTAGAACACGAAAGTGCGTGATTGGCTGGCCACCAGTACGTACAAGCCGTGCGATAGGATTAACCGCTAATAGAGGTTGCATGCTAGTTTGACTTAGCGGTTATAGAGTTAGCATTGGGCGGGAAGAACATGATTGGAAGTTGACTACCACCCTATCTATCGTAGACTCGCTCGCTACTGAGGAACGATAGGTAGACTGTATGCTATATACTCGCTCGATACTGAGGAATAGTATACGGTGTTGTGACTCGCTACTGAGGTACTGTATTATTTTCTCGACTTGACCGGGTAGTCATGCGATCATGAACTGTTCTTAAACTGCATTCACTTAGAACGGTTAGGCTAACCTTATCCGTTAGGTACGAGTACCTTTGGTTTGGGTACTTGTATCTGACCGTGGCTTGTAACAATAACTTGTCGCGGATTAGTTCGTCATATCTTGTCCTTGTTTGGTTGTAGGTGTGACTTACTACTTCGATGAGAAGGTATTGAACCTTGTTGGGGTCCGGATACCATATTGGATTCATAGCATGGGAAGATACGTTACCGTGAATTAGTTTACTATCTCCTGTCCTTGTTTGGTTGGGGATGGTACGCTCGTTCAGTAGGTGCGTATTGAACCATGTTATAATTTGATTTACTTATTTATTTGAGTAATATTTATTCAGTTTATATGGCATGCTATTATGTGTCTTGTTACGTCCCTCTGAGGACCTGGTTATCTCCCCAGGTGTGTACTATTGTCTTTCGCAGGTGCTCTAGCTTTAGCCGTGATCATCGCTACTTCTTCGAGGATGATTACATTTGGATCGTCTTCGCTTCGCTAGCCAAATTCATTCTTTTGTATCATGTATTTCTTTTATTTGTTGGTAGTGGATTTGTCTCCGTCCAACATATTGTATCAAGACAAATTTATTCACATTATATGATATCTTTTTATTCATTTATTCTGTGTGGATGAGATTAGTTATGGTTCTACTGCATTTTACAGCTTATGTATTCGTACGATGTTTCCATATATTGGAGTGTACATCGTATGAATACAACTGGCATGTCTACGTTCCTAGTCCTACGTATTTTGGGACTGGGGCGTTACACCACAACAGAAGCTGAATACATCGCAGCTGGCCGTTGTTGTGCACAAATTCTGTGGATGAAGTAAACCATTGAAGACTACAACTTATCTTTTATGCACTTTCCAATCTTTTGTGACAACACTAGTGCTATAAATCTCACTAAGAACCCCATATGTCACTCACGCACGAAAAACATTAAATACGTCACCACTTTTTGCGTGATCATCAGCAAAATGGTACTATTAACTTAGAATTTATTGACACTGATCATCAGCTAGCAGATTTTTTTACAAAACCATTATCCGAAGAGCGCTTCAATTTTCTCTGTCGTAAACTTAGAATTTTGGACGAAGCTGTTATTAATTAAATAAACCTGCATAAATATCGAGTATGTCTTGATTCTTTTATGATGAAATTGCTATGGATACAAGCCGAAAGGGTCCTTCTGACAACAAGGCATAAAAGCCTAAGCGACACGGTGCACTAGTCCTCAGGACTACCGCTAGCTGGGATCCGGCCCCTGCAGCTAACCCATGGCAACTTCAAATATTGAATTATGGCATAATTCCTTTTTATTATATGGTTCATTTTTATTTTATCACATGCTAAAATTCAGATTTTCCATACTTCACTTTGCTTCAGCAGGTAATTTTTCTTTCTCAAATTTAGTCTTTCTCAAGTTTGTATATATACTCTTTTATCATACTCTTTTGATCTCTCACTTTTTATCAAAAATTTTAGCCTGATTTCTGTTCTGACTACAGAATCAGGAATTCGGGCCGAACTCTGCCTTACCCAGAGTTCGAGCCGAATTCGGCTTGGCCATCCCAGAACTGGGAGCAGCCTCAGCCGCTGATCAAAATTTTGATCCAATAGTCCACATCTATTCCGACCATTGGAACCCTACACATATATTTGGGTTTTCCTCTTCTTTCTCCTCCATTGCCACCTTCTACACTTCTCCAAACATATTTTCTACAAACCCTAACCCTAGTTCTTCCTTCCTAGAGCATATCTTTTCTCCAAACTCAAGGAGAAGGCTTCTCTCACCATTCTTCTTCATTGTTCATCATCACATTGAGGTATATTTTAACACTTCTCTCCATCTCAATTTTCTCAATTGTGTTTCTTATTTCATGGCTCCACGATTGTTCAATCGAGGGAAGAGACTTCGAACCGAGGGAGCGTCCTCTTCGAATGCTTCTCCTCGTGTTGAACCGCCCGTTGAACAACAACCACCTATCCACCCGTTGTTTAACCCACCCCGTCCACTTTACCCAAACACATTTGACGACCGGATATTTGTATCACTTGACGCATCAAATGAATGGTTTAGTGATTTTCGGACACGTCCGGTGTTTGCGAGTTATCCTATCAATTTTACTATTTTCTCTCAATATGATTCACTTTTTCATGATCTTTGTCTTGACGAACTTGTCACCACCAACTCGGTTATATATCGCAATGCTATTCAAATGATCTACTGCAACCTAACTCATGATAATACACATATTTTCTCACGGATTGCAAGCATTGACATCTCTTTTGATGATTTCGATTTGGCCGAACACCTTGAACTCCAGGAGCCAAACTCATGGAAAAAGCTTGTTGAAGCTCGATCGTTTCAATTTCCAGATGGGTCTTCCCTTGAAAGCTTCAAGGACGACTTGTGTACACCTAAAACACGTCCTCGCAAGCTTTTGGCCAAGTTTCTTAATCCATATTTTTATAAACTTTATTGGATTATTTTCAACACTATTCTGTCCAAAGCGGGATCCACCGATGAGGTTACCTACTTTGAAATCTCGGCTTTATATCACCTTCACTTTCATGTTCCATTTAATCTTCCACGTACCATGATGGACTGGATGATTAATTCTAGGAAGAAACCAAGATCCTTGGTTTATGCTCTGTATCTTCCTATAATCTTTCGTGCTTTTCGTGTACCTCTTGATGAGTGCCAGTTCCTACCTGCCCCTGCCTTCCTCTCTAAGGCACGGCGGCTTCAGGCAGCAGTTGGCTCACCTGTTGTATCCGAGCACTCTGACGATGAGCCCGATGCCCCTCCTCTTGGATAGGATCCTCCTCCTCCTCCTGCCACTCTAGAGTCACTCCAGACTATGCTCCGCGATCGATTCACCTTAGAGGATGATCGTTGGACTCAGCTTGATTACCAGACCACCCAGCAGATATTCGGTACTCCATGTCCCGACACCCTTCTATGCCTATTCCTATAGAGCGGGACCCTGGTCGTGAAGGGTATCGTATCGATGACCCTTGGGTTATTCGCTACTTGGATCCGGATGCGGCCTTCGTGGACCCTCGTCGTTCCTTCACTGATCCATCCGACGATGCTGGGCCTTCACAAGCTCGATGATAGATATGGACTTCTACTTTTTGCTGCTACTGAGGATCGTAGTTTATGTTTTATGCATTTTGGATTTTTGTTGATAAGTTACTTTATGCACTTTGGTTGTATGAGACTTATTATTATTTGTGACTCTTGAGATATTATGTAGTTTTATCAGTTTTTATGCGGTTTCATCTATTATCTATTGGTTTGCTTACCAGTTCTTAGTTTTTATGGTTATTTGCTAAATGCCAAAAGGGGGAGAAATTTTGGTATATTCTATATTCTTTGCATATGTATCTATATTCTTTGCATATGTATCTGTGCTTTGGGGAGAATGTTTTTATCAGGCCAACAAGATTCAAAGCAATGTTTATAAGGGAGCTATTGCTAGCTCGGCACTGATTACGGGAGAGCTATGCCATTGCTCAATAATGTGTCCAGGTATGAATATTGAATATACAAATATCATTTTCTCAATTATCAATATGGGGGAGATTGTTGACACAAAATCACAGTCAACCAAATATTGATAGAATTGACTACATGATACTTGTGATAATTCAATACGACACATAAAGACTACATCCAGTACAAGTCAGACGACAGCTCGGATTTGAAATGCAAGTTATTTTTTGAGTCTGTATTTTACAATTTTATTGAGTCTAGACTTATGTAAACTGAGCTGTGCTGAGCATCTGAGACTTAACCTATACCCATACCCAAAATCCAAAAGCTCCACACATATCCAAATAAGCCAATTGGACCATTGACCCATTCTGTGCTCTGGAGACAGAGTTCGGACCGAACTCTGCCTCCACACAGAGTTTGGACCGAACTCTGCCTCCTAAAAATCAGCACCTTAATTTTTAGGGTTGGCTGGTTGCAAGTTGTCCAACGACCAATTTTTTGAAAATTCCAACCAGAATTCTGGTCGAATTCTGCCTACCTGATATCCTATAAATAGGCCATGAATTCTCTCATTTTCAATCATCCAATCTTCTCTTCTCTTCTCTCTAAAGATCTATACAAGCCATACCCTTCTTCATCTACTAGCCACAAGCTCCCTAAGCCTCAAGTGCTCAGTACTTTTCAGTTAGGAGTTTGGGCAAGAGTTCAAGAAGTCGCTTGAAAAATTCCAATCATCGCCACTGCGATCTTTGTAAGAAGTTGACGTGCTCTTCTGAAGAAAAGGCACGGGGTGTAACTACTATTCACAAATAGTGGATTTAATCCTGAGCTAGAGTTCTCAGGCCTTGACTAGTCCTTCACGAGGAAAACCAGGTTAAAAATTGGCTGTGTTTGCGTATGCTTTCTTGGCTCCTTATTTATTTCGCATTTACTCAGATTACTTTCAGCTTGTGAAAGAGTTTAATTTTAATGGTTATTATCGTTATAAACTCTATTCACCCCTCTAGAGTTGCCATCTGTTCTTCAAGGGGCGAGTGGGGCTACCCTGTATTATGCCGAAAGCTGCCAGCTGGCAATAACCTCCTGGACCGGGTGAGTTTGGGGCAGCCTGATGAGAATATATATATATATATATATATAAAAAAATATATATAATATATATATATATATATATATATAGCCAA
>JANAVB010011791.1:0-25307 GCA_029216955.1 Iris pallida | reverse complement strand
AGGACGCAGATACATCTGGTCAGAGGACTGCCAGGCGGCATTTGAGGAGCTGAAGAGGGCTGACGACCGCTCCCAGTTCTGACTTTACCTTCAGGTTCTGGAGGTTTCACCATTTTCAGTGATGCTTCTGGGAAGGGGCTAGGATGTTCCTACAGCAGCATGGGAAAGTAATTGCTTATGCATCTAGGCAATTGCGGACCATGAAAGGAATTATCCTATCCATGACCTCGAGTTAGCTGCGGTGATCTTTGTACTCAAGTTATGAAAACATACTTATACGGAGAGCGTGTGGAAATCTTCACTGACCACAAAAGCTTGAAGTATGTGTTCACGCAGAAAGAGCTGAACATGAGGCAAAGACGATGGTTGGAGTTGATAAGGACTTCGACATCGATTTACAGTATCATCCCAGAAAGGCAAATGTGGTGGCGGATGCGCTGAGCAGGCATCCGATGGCATGGTATCTGATGATTGATCGGCATTTGCGGGAGGATCTGGAGAAGCTCGGTATCGAGCTAGTTCGGCCAGGATCAGTGATACAGATGATGGCGCTTGACATTCAGTCAGGATTGATGGAGCAGATCCGGGAGGCACAGTCTACAGATGAGAGCCTTCGCAGACTTCGACCCCAGGCATTAGCTGGATTGCTGGATGACTTCACTATAGCAGAGGATGGATTCCTGAGGCATGGCAGCAGATTGTGCGTGTCGAAGGGAGAGCTAGTAGAGGCAGTCTTGCAGGAGGCACACCGATCGAGATATTCTATTCACCCAGGTGCTAAACCGTGACTTGCGGGAACATCTTTGGTGGCACGGGATGAAGAGGGAAGTATCACGTTTCATCTCGAGATGCCTAGTTTGCCAGCAGGTCAAGGCGGAGCGCCAGAGGCCAGCTGGTTTGTTGCAGCCGTTACCCATTCCCGAGTGGAAGTGGGAACATATTACGATGGACTTCGTTTCAGGGCTTCCTCGTTCCCAAGGAGGAAAGGATGCCATCTGGGTCATTGTAGACAGGCTGACGAAGTGTGCGCACTTCATACCCTTCAAGGTGGGGCTTTCTAACCGAGATGTTGGCAGAGCTATACATGCAGCAGATAGTTCGCCTACACGGAGTGCCGATGAGCATCATGTCAGACAGAGACAGTAGATTCTCATCCCACTACTGGAGGAGCTTGCAGGAGGAGTTGGGCAGTAGGCTCAAGTTCAGTACGGCATACCATCCACAGACAGATGGGCAGTCCGAGAGGACGATACAGACACTGGAGGATATGCTGAGGACTTGCTTCGGAGGATCATGGGAGAGCCATCTGCACTTGGTAGAGTTTTCATACAACAACAGCTACCAGGCCAGTATTGGTATGTCTCCTTTCGAGGCGCTTTATGGACGACGGTGCCGGACACCGCTCTTTTGGGATGATGTCGGAGACAGAGTTATGCTTGGGCCAGAGATGATCACGGATGCAGCAGAGAAAGTCGGGATGATCAGAGACAGGCTCAGAGTAGCTCAGGACAGGCAGAAACACTGGGCTGATGCTAGTCGCAGGCCGATGGAGTTCGCAGACGGTGATATGGTGCTAGTGAAGATATCACCTACTCGAGGGACGATCCGGTTCGGACGAGGAGGGAAGCTGAGCCCCAGATACATCGGTCCATTCGAGGTACTTGGCAGGATCGGAGAGGTAGCTTACAGGGTTGCACTTCCACCCAATCTAGCAGGAGTTCACGACGTCTTTCACGTATCTCAGCTGAGGAGATATGTTCCAGACCCCAGTCATGTGCTAGACCATTCAGAGTTGGAGGTCGGACCGAGCTTTACAGTTTCTGAGCAGCCAGTGGAGATATTAGACCGGAGAGAGAAGAGGCTGAGGAACAAGGTTATACCCCTAGTGCGAGTAGCTTGGAGCCGTCACTCCCCAGGTGAATCTACTTGGGAGAGGGAGTCGGACATGAGGGAGAGATACCCTTACTTGTTCGATCCAACCGCTGCGAGGGAACCACCCGTTCCCGCTTGATACCTTAGAGGTTAGTTTCGATCGCAGCCTTAGTCATTTTGTTGCATTGCTTACTATGTTAGAATATTGTAGGTCTTCAATCCTTGTGAATTTCGAGGACGAAATTTTTCAAGGAGGGAAGACTTGTCAACCCCTGATTTTCAAAATTTATTAAACTAGTGTTAATTAATTATTAAATATCATTATTGGTTTTAAAATAATTTAATATGATTTTAGAAATTTTCTAGAATTTTTAAATGAATTTTTATGAGTTTTAAAATACAAAAAATATCATTTTGCAATTTTCTGAATTATTTTAATAATGTTTTGCAATTTTTAGAATAGTTAGTATATCAGTTTGTAATAAAAGGAAATGTTTTAATTAGGATTTGCAAATCCTGTTTTGTATTATCTCGCTAATAAATCGATTATGCAATTCCTAAACTTGGGGAACTTTTGTGCTAACCTGCCAACCCCCCCTCCCCCCGACCAGTCACTCACTCTCTCTCCTCCCTCACCATCCCCCGCTGACCCGATGACTGCCCCGACCGACTCACCGCCCTGCCCCCACCGCCTCCAGAGGCCCTATAAAATCCCCCTCACTCCCCTCGACCAGACCCTAACCCTAAATTTCCCCACGACCGCCAGCGCCGCACCATCACCCCCTCTCACCCCACCGGAACCCTAGCTCCGACTAGACCCGAGCGCCGCCCCTACGACGCATGCCACCACCTACCACCACCGTCACAAGGTTCGCCGCAGTGAGGCGAACACGTCGCCACCGGAGCGCCCTGACCCCGACGTCTCCTCCACCCGTCAGCACCATCGAACCCCCCTACGACGGCCGAACACGTAAGTTGCAAGTGTCACGACGTGTCGTGCGTGTCTCGTGTTGGGTCGAAAGTGTTCGCCGTGTCCTGGCGAACACGAACGCAGACGAGGACACACGAAACTCGTGTCGTACGTGTCGTGCTAAGCGAAGACACGTTGATACCTGTGTCCTTAACTGTCAGGACACAGGATGGTTTCCATATTTTTTTTATATGTTAATTAATTCGAAACTAAATAAAATAAACCCAACCCTTTCCCTAACATAACTGATGGGCTGACCCCCTAGCCAGCCCATCCTAATCTAAACCTCCCCCCCCCCCCCCCCCCCGCGCGCGCTGTGTTGGCTCGGGTTCGAGCCTGGCCACTGTTGCGTTTTTCTTTTCTTTTTCTTTTCTTTTCTTTTTCCTTTTTCTTTTTCTTTTGTTATTTATATATATATATGTATACATATATTTGTATATATATATATATATAATTATATATACTGTATTTTTGTATATATACTTACTGTTTTTCTTATGTATATATGTATATATACTTTATTCTCTTGTACTTTATTATTCTATGTATATATATATATATATGTATTATGTATACATATATATTTATGTATATATATTTCCTTGTGTATATATATATATATTACTATATATAATATATATATATATATATATATATATATATATATATATATATATATATATATATATATATATATATATATATATATATATATATATATATATACTATTATATGTATATGTAGACATTATTTTTGTATATATATATATATTATATAGTTGAGTTTTTCTTATGTGCATATATATATATATATATATATATATATATATATATATATATATATATATATATATATATATATATATATATATATATATATATATATGTATATATATATAATATATAGTTGGGTATTTTCTTATATGCATAAATATCTCTATATTTATGTGTATATATATATATATATATATATATATATATATATATATATATATATATATATATATATATATATATATATATATTATTTTTGTATTTCACTTAGCTTAGTACAAATTATCTTTATAAGATAATATTCATACTTTTATAGTTACTATGTAAAACTTTACCTTATTAAAATATTAATATTTATTTTGCAGTCCTATCACCTAGTATATATTTAAAATTACTGCAACCATTTGGTGTCCAAACCTAGCATGGATATTTGGGCCCAAATGTGTTTTCACACATTCAAGACCTGTTCAAGTCATATTGGACTTGATTCATGGCCTTGGGTCCTGTATTTGAACTTTGGTTCAAATTATATACATGGACAAAATACGCAGATAATTAATTATTGTGTGCATTGCTGTTTTTGATTTTCTAAAAATAGTTAAAGTATTGCTAAAATTACGGAAAAATAGTTTTTAGATACTATGTTAAGTTGGCTAATTTAGTATAATTTTTGTAGTATTTAATTTGCTGTTTTGCCCCTAGTTTGGCATATGAAACCAAAACTCATTTTCTGTATACTTAGGAAAACTGATTTTTATAAAATATTTGTATTGGTTAATAAATTCCAGAAAAATTATAATAAATTTCTATGATTAACAAGGATCACCTTGGTACTTTACTTTAAGAAAAAGTAGGCTTTTTGTCTACTTCAAAAATTGTTAGAACACAATGATCTTTTGATTTATTTATTGATTAATTACGACTTGTAGCTTTTTGTGTTATTTGGAGTTTTAGTCGTGTTGAACCCCATCCCTCACTAGTATAAAGACCCTAGAAAGTTAGTTAACATAGTGTGTCACCCCACATTGGTCTCCTATGCCAAGTCATCATTTTGGCTAGGTGCCCAATCACGAGTCGTGTTTCACCAATTAGTGTCCTAGTGTTTTAGCTTAGTGTAAAACTAAGTTATTATAGTTTACTTCTACAGCGACGAGTTACTGGACATCCATAGCACTGTTATCGCAGCTTGTTTTGTTTTGCTTTGCTAGAGGCAAGTACTTTCTACGAACTTTACATATTGTCACATAAATGAACTGCAAACCCCACCATGTTATATGCTGATCCTTGGGGTAGCAAGTTAGATCTCTACATGTTGTACTTCCAGTTACTACCATGCTTAGAACAGTCTTGATGTATCTCTCACATGATTAGAATATGGGTTATGGGGAAACTGATAGTAGTGTACGTGATCACGACCCCCCTATAGTAGCGAGCTTGGTCGCATTTTATATGCATACCTTGACGCAGGTAAATATCCCGTATTTTTTGTACGGATGTACACCTATGCTTGTCTACTTGTACGTATGTACATTTCATTATGTGCCACAGCGCATTGTACATCTATTGACCGATCACGTACCTGCTACAGTTTTAAACATTACATATACATCTGTCTCTATGACATATGTGTCCTTGCCATGATAGACTATGTGATGCCATGCTTTCCAGTTATTCATTCTCATGTTCATTCTCATGTTCATTTCCATGTTTCATATGCTAGTTGCTAGATTTAGTACTTGCTCCCGTCCTGACAGGATAACATTGTAGGTGTCCTTACTGAGGAGGAGTTACTCCGCGACTCATATTATGGGATTACTGCCGAGGACCCGGCTCTGCTTTACGAGGATGTTCCTGCAGGAAACCTCGCCTAGTTGTCTTTTGTTTACTTAGACTTTGAGAGTAGACATGTATTAGACTATATCATTTTGTAACTGGACATGTATCCAGTTTTACATTTCAGTTACTTGTACTTGGATATTTTACTATATACGACGACTTTTGTGTTTGGAGCATTTATGATTCTTCTTCACTTATAGAACTGTTAGCACATTTAGTCTTATTATGTTGTCTTTAGAACAGCTTACTACGTTTTATCTCAACGTAGGCTGGACATGACTCGGCCTGGCCCAACAATTTGGGTAGCGGGTCGTGACAGCTCACGGGAATGAAATTACAGGGGATAAAAATATAGCAGATGAGGCCATCGAATACTACAACAATCTGTATAACCAACGAACATATGAGAGAGTATTCCCTGAGATCATTTGCAAGAAAATAGTTACTGACTTTGGTAATGAAAAACTGAGCCGACTCATCACTATGGAAGAAGTGGAGAAAATTGTCATGAAGGCTGACTCTAATAAAGCCCCGGGGCCAGACGGCTTTAATGCGGCATTTTATAAACTCCATTGGAATCAGATTAAACTCCAAGTGTTAGAAGTGGTACATGATTTCTTCAATAATGGGCGTCTTCTGAAGGAGCTCAATCACACGTTCCTGACCCTCATTCCAAAGATGGAGGGTGCCTCGAAGATGGGTGACTTCCGTCCTATCTCTTGTTGCAATTTCCTTTATAAAATTATTACTTCAGTTATGTGTGATAGAATGCAGGAGATACTACAAGATCTTATATCAGATAATCAAGCCGCATTTATCAAGGGTCGATCCATTACGGACAATTGTTTGCTTGCTCATGAGATGATTCGGGAATTTAACAAGCCAGGAGGGAGGAAGGGGTGTATAAAATTAGATCTTCGAAAGGCATATGATACAGTTAACAGAGATTTTGTTTGCACTATTCTAAGAAGCATGGGATTTGCGGATTGGTGGGTGGACAGGATTAGAGAATGCATCACGTCGCCGACTTTCTCGATTCTGATCCAAGGCCAACCACATGGATTTTTTGGAAGTAATAGGGGTCTCCGACAGGGGGACCCCCTGTCTTCGTACTTGTTCACCATAGTTATGGAATATTTAACGTGTATGTTGGATATTGCCGTGCATCGAGGCCAGATAATCCCTCTATACAGACGTATACATCCTGTTATTTCTCATCTCATATACGCGGATGATTTATTGGTATTTATTGAGCCATCGGAGAGTTCGATTGAGGCACTGAACTATACGATTGAGGAGTTCGGCCGGCTATCAGGATTGCAATTAAACAAGGACAAAAGCAAAGTGTTCTTTAACAAGACATGTCCGGGGAAGGAGGCTCTGGCTCAAAGGCTTCAGATTGAGATTGGCCAGTTACCGGTCAGGTATCTTAGGATCCCACTATCCATTACTTATGCTAGAGACGCCGATTGCCAGGGACTCTTATAATACGTTCAAGGCAGACTGGAAGGATGGCAAGCTCAGCTATTGTCCTTCGGGGGCAGACTCAAACTTATCCGTTCAGTGATTATGGCTATTGTCAATTATTGGCTCTAAGCTATTTATATTCCGGAAAAGACTATTAAAACTATTGAAATGATGTGCGCAAATTTTGTATGGTGTGGAGGAGTGCACCAGATAGCATGGGCCGAACTTTGCAAAACCAAAGAAGAAGGTGGTGTCGGTATGCTTTCTCTACAAGTTTTACGTGAAGTGGCGATGATGAGACTGGCATGGAAATTCTTGGAAGGAAATTCCATGTGGGCGAAGTGGATTAGCAATCGATACTTGCGAGGTAATAATTTTTGGGTACAAAGTATTGATAACAATTTCTCGGTAACCTTTAAACATATATTACGGATGAGACCATGGTTGAAGGAGAAACTACGTCGGGTTATCCACGACGGAGCGACACAAGCCTGTGGCTTGACCCCTGGATCGGGCATGCCAGCTTGGTTGATCGCCTTGGCTGGCCTTCATTCGAACTGATAGGCGGACGGGAAATGGTCGACGTGCTAATGAGGGACGGTGCATGGGACTACATGGGATGCTCAGTTGGGCGCTGGTTCTCCACGGAAATCGAACAGGTCCAAAGAGATGCGGCGGCCAGAGCAGATCACTGGATGTGGGAGAATACCAATGTGGTTAGGTTCAACGCTAGATGGACGTATGACCAGCTGCGCCAACATACAGAAGTGGTATCCTGGGCGGAGATAGTATGGTTCAAAGGCGCTGCCATGAAGATGAAGCTTTGCCTGTTCAAAGCTATTAAAAACATGTTACTTAAGCGGGATAGACTCGTCCGCTTCGGAGTCCATGAGGGAAGTACGGAGTACGTCTTATGTTGCCAGGTGAACGAGACGTGTGGACATATTTTCTTCCAACGTAAATTCTCTTACTGCATTTGGAAGAGATTGTGTGATGAGATTGGTATCAGCCACGAGCAAGGAAGGGGGTTACATGATATAGTCGAAGGAATTAGCCAGGTTAAGACCCAGGGACGGGAGATATACAACAAAGCCCGTATTCGACTTTTGTCTGCAGTTTGGCATGTATGGCGTGAGAGGAACCAGAGGATTTTTGATGCAGATTATTACTCTATTGCTAGTGTTACTGCTAACATTCAGCAAGATGTAAATATCCTGTCTGGATAATAAGCTAAATTGGTTGGTGAGAGACTAGGTTTGGTGAGAGACTAGGTTACTTTGTAAACTTGTACACATCTATTTATCAATAAAATTACCCTTTCCCTTCAATATATATATATATATATATATATATATATATATATATATATATATATATATATATATATATATATATATATATATAAATATATATTTAATATATATATTTAATATATATTTAATATATATATATCATATATATATGATATATATATATATATATATTATATATATATATATATATATATATATATATATATATATATATATATATATATGTAAAATATATATATATATATATATATATATATATATATATATATATATATATATATATATATATATATATATATATATATATATATTTTATATTATATATATATATATATATATATATATATATATATATATATATATATATTATTTTTATATATTATATATATATATATATATATATATTTTACATATATCTTTTATATATATATATATATAATATATATGTAATATATATATATAAGGATAAAGTGCAAAAAAACCCTCGTTAGATTCCCGTTTTTTGCACTAAAAGACCTCATGCTCTTAAAATTCCGAAATGTATGAAATATGCTCATTTTGCCCCCAAATGACAATTTTACCCCTCCCCCCTCCTTCCTCGGCTGTTTGGGTTGTGTTCGCCGGCGAGGAGGAAGAGGGAGGTGCGCTCGCCGGCGAGGAGGAAGAGGGGGGTACGCTCGCCGGCGAGGGAGGAGGGGGGTGGTCGGGGCCCGCGAGGGAGGAGGAGGGAGGGCGGGGGGGGCGCTCGCCGGCGAGGAGGAGAAGGAGGGTGCGCTCGCCGGTGAGGGAGGAGGAGGGGGGTGGGGGGTCGGGCAGGGGGGTAGGGGGGGCGCTCGCCGGCGAGGAGGAGCAGGGGGTTGCGCTCGCCGGTGAGGGAGGATGGGGGGTCGGGGCCGGCGAGGGAGGAGAAGGAGGGGTGGGGGGTCGGGGAGGCGCTCGCCGGCGAGGAGGGTGGGGCTGGGGGCTCGCCGGCGGGGGGGGGATCAGGGGGGGTCGGGGGGGCTGGGGGTTCGCCGGCGAGGGGCGGATCGGGGGGCTGGGGGCTCACCGGCTCCGCCGGGATGGGAGAAGGGGGTTAGAGGGGGCATGGACATTTTAGGTATAAAATTTTTAAATTTTGGCTGGACTTGCTTAATCGAGCGGCTTTGTAATCTAAGGAGGGGCAAACTGCTAAAAAAATTCTAAAAGGTCTTTCTACGCAAAAGGCGTATATTTAACGAGAGACTTTTTGCACTTTACCCTATATATAATAATATTATTATTATTGTCATGACCCGATCCCAAATTATTGTGTCGAACCGGATTATGTCCAGTCTGCACCGTTGTGAGACGGCGGTAGTAAGTTGTTCTATATGCAGGTATTTACAACAACATTTATACATTTGTCACAACTCCAATATGCAAAAATTTTAAAACTTTTTATTCAACAATTGAAAAGTACAACTGGAAATGAAAGAACTGAAACAAAGTACTGAATTCAAATTAACAAACTCCAAGACAATAAAATTAGAAAACTGGAAGAACAACTAGCTAGGCGGTCGGCTCATCGGCCTCAGGTTTTGCGTCCTCCAAGGGGGACTCTGGCAACACCACAGGGTACAATACCGGGTCATAGTAGCTATTGTACAATAGCTCAGCATCCTCAATGTCACTTCCCGTTCCCAGAATACGTATTTATTTAATATTTATCATGCATTTGTTCTGTATTTAAATTCTTCAATTTCGCGCTTATTAATTTTCCTGTATTTTATTTTCTGCTTTTTCTTGGCTCTTGGTTCATTTCGGTTCATGGTAAACCAACTTGGTGTGGTTTGGTTCAACATGGAAAGGAATGGATGGCTTGGATTTGGTGGAGAGAATGAATGGTGGAGATCCACTTGACCTTGTTATAAAAGTTCTTCTTTCATTCTCTCTCTTCATTCATTCACATTTACTTCTCCACCAAACCCTAACCCACCTGTGAGAGGCAAGTACATCTTGCACACCATGAGGGATTTCATGCATCCCCATTTATTTTTAGTCTATGTTGTTCATCTTCTCATCCTCTACAAGTTTAGGTCTTGAAGTTCTTGATTTCCATGGATGGTTGGGTGTAGATCTAAGTTTTTAAGTTTTAGTTTTCGTATAGATTTTATGGTTTTGATCTATCAAACTCTGTTGTTTTCGAAAATAAGTGGTTCCATGTTGTAGAGAATTTAATTCTACTGAAGTTTGGCTTTTGAAAAGTTAGATTCCGATTTATTTTGAGAAAGTTATGGCCAAAACAATTTTGGTCAAACTTCTATGTTCATCTGCAGCATGAACCACATGTCGCAGTAGAGCCGCATAGATGTCACGGTTGGGCCGCATGAGACCGCATGTCGCAGTAGAGCCGCATAGATGTCGCGGTTGGGCCGCATGAGACCGCATGTCGCAGTAGAGCCGCATAGATGTCGCGGTTGGGCCGCATGAGGCCGCATGTCGCAGTAGCCGCATATGATGCCGCGAATGAGCCGCATGGGGCACATGTCGCAGTTGAGCCGCATGATGCCGCGAATGAGCCGCATGGGGCACATGTTGCAGTTGAGCCGCATGGTGTCACAGTTGGGCCGCATGGGGCACATGTCGCAGTTGAGCCGCATGGTGTCGCAGTTGGGCCGCATGAGCTGTATGTCGCAGTTGAGCCGCATATGGTGTCGCAGTAGGGTCGCATGAGCCGCATGTCACAGTAGGTCTGCATGCATGTCGCAGAATAGGCCGCATATGCCTATTTTGGTTGTTTCTGACTGTTATATGTCCTATTTTGACTGAATTATGGCTAGAATTTCTTTCAACTCCCAACATGAAAGTTGTAGATATTTTTCTTGGCTTCAAGAATTTGTTACCAACTATTTTATGCTAGTTATAGACTCGACCATGCTTAATACTAATTTGACTTTCATGCCTCGTCACGAATTGACCCCGACTGTTACTTTGACTAATAATTGATCATGCGTTCCTAGTTGGAACTAAGAGACTGGCTAGTCGTCTTATTAAATTGAATGAATGAGACACGTTCATATTAATTATGAACTATTGTAATCGACTGGCTAATCCTGAATATTGACATACATGCACATGCAGGATTCAATTTATTTATTTATTTATTTTATAAAAGCAGCATGTGTACTTTATGGTCAAGGCATGATTATTCCGTGGTTAGTTTTGATTGTTGCATTACGCTATGTAAGACCTACAACCTAACCGTACGGATATCGTTGTAGAGTTGGGCATATCGTACTTGTACGGAAGTACTCATTTGAATGACCATGATCCACGTCCTGGGATTTCACTCAACGTAGAGACTATTAAGTTAAATAAAATAATGATTGCATGGAGAGAATGGATTCCCGAATTCTTATATGGCAGCCCTCTTAGGACTAGTAGTGCCCGACAGGCCGGCTGGTCCCCACAGATACTACAAATCTGCCACACGGACAGGGAGCGGTATCTGGTTATATTATCTATTGTATATTGTATATTGATGACGGGCGTCCTGCTGGGACTCGTCTAATTCATGATTGGGGCAATTGATTGACTGGGTAAATTAGCCTTGCTTATACATAGTAAGAACTGAGGAATCCCTATTGCATAATTCCAGGATAACTTGGAACTCACAGTAGCAAGCCATAGTAGTTGAATGGCCGTTTAAATTAATTTGTTTGTGTACTGTATGTCCTCTGTTACCTAACTGAGATGATCAGAATGTCAGGACATGACGTGCCAACTTCTGTCCTTGTTTGGTTGGAAGGTTGGTTCGAAGTGTCGTGATACTATGTGAATCCCAGTAGAAAGCAGAGATCTATTTATCATATTTTCTCATTACTGGTTTTAGTCCCTCATATCGTGCTTCCTTGCGGTACTTGCTGTTAGAGGTCTAACCTCTCTGGTTTTGCATGGCCAGATTTAGAGCCGGTCCCCGAGGATCCAGCTTACTTCTACCTCCACGATGGTCAACACTAGAGGGATGATCGCAGGAGGGCTCGAGTGGGTTTTCTTACTTCCCCGCTCGTTTTGTTAAATACTTTATACTTTACCGTTTGGCACCGACATGTTAGTCGGATTGTCTTGTACCTATTTTTGCATAATTGTAACTAAGTCAGGCTGCAGCTGATAACAATTGTGTATACTGACTACATCATCTGGCTATGTTTTGTAAAGCCAGATATCAAGAACATTTTGACTGAACATTTGGGACACCTTACTGCTTTATCTTACATGTTCTCTATTTTCTGTTTCTTGTTTGAATGATTGAGACAATAGATGTGAAGTGACCATAGGGAGACTTTCATGTAGTATGCACCCCCTCGTCTTGTTAGACAGCATTGATCGTATTATACGGTATTCATCTACCCGTAATACGTAGCTGGCTGAGTCATTCCCCCGCTCTCCAGTATTCTGGTTCTGGGGAGTGACAAGGTTTTAGTGGTGGCCCATGCAGGTCTGATTTCAGACTTGTGGGGTGTTTTGATTTATAGGATGTCTCAATCACACATGTTCCTCCTTGATCTCATGATTCGTTGTTCTCAACCCTAGATTGACATTCCAGTATCCTTTGACTTCATTGATCTTTCCTGTTCGGTCGTTTGATTGTTCTCTTGTCCCTTTTCTTAGGGGCACCTCGTCCGCATCTGTCAGGACTGGGCAACAACAATAACAAGAGCAACACGGACAACCTGACCATGTTGGTCAGCAACAAGGGCCGGTACTAACTCAAGAGACCATCCAAGAAGAAGTAATAGTGGAAGCAGCAGCTGGACCGCAGTATCCGGATGTTCCACCACCACCAACAGTTCCATCTACCCCTGTGGAAGTGGACACACCAGCCCTTCTGGAGATCATGAGAGGAATGATGGCTACCCAACAACATCAGATGTTAGCCCAGCAGCACATGCACGCTCAGTTGCAGGAGCAGAACGTACTACTCAACCAAGGGTTGCAGACGGCATTGGAAAGAGGGGTGAGGCCAGATTCAGGAGCATCAGCCAGGTTTTGTAAGTACAACCCCCGTCGTTTCGAGGTAACGGAAGATGCCATCTCAGCAGATGCATGGCTTAAGGATATTGAGGCTATTCTGACAGCAGCTAAGGTACCGGCAGAAGAACGTGTAGATCAAGTGAAGTTGTTACTTCAGGATCTCGCACGTGATTGGTGGAAATCAGAGGAAGTAGGTATCAGACGTCCTGTTGCTTGGGACGATTTCACAGCAAGATTCAAGACGAAGTACTATGGAGTTGTAGCGCAGTTTGAGCTACAACAGAAGTTTATCAACCTCAAGTAGGCCGACAAGACGGTAGATGCTTACGCAGCGGAGTTCTGCAGATTAAGTAGGTTCGCCCCAGAGATGGTAGCGACAGAGAGCCAGAGGGCTATGAGATTTCAGCAAGGGTTTCATCTTGAGCTCTTGCAATTGATAGAGGGACACAATTACCAGACTTTTGATGAGGTATTGACGGCAACCCGAAGGCATGAGATCACCGTTCAGAGGATCACGGCAAGAACTGGAGGTCAGAAGAGATCCCACAGTCAGATTGAAGGAGGAGGGAGAGCAGCTCCCCGAATAACAGTACCGTCTCCTGGCATTCGCATCCACGATGTGGCGATGCGAGGGCCAGCACCACCCCGGCAGCAGCAGCAACAAAAGAAGAACCAGCAACCCCCGGCAGGCTACACTTATTGTGGGAAGGTAGGACACACTAGAGATGTGTGTCGGACATTGAACGGGCTGTATTTGATATGTGGAAATCCAGATCATCGGGTTACCACATGTCCCATGAATTCAAGGTCAGGAGGACCAGCGCAGCAGTTTTCTGCTCTGCCAGCACCAGGGGCAGGACAGTATCGAGGACCAGCAGTGACAGTGAGACCATTGGCCCAGCGTCCGTTAATACCGCAAGCTCAGATGTTTCGGCAGCAGGGACCGCCGATGCAACAGCACCAGCATAGACCACCCCAGCATCATCAGTGAAGGGGCCAGCAGCAGCACCAGGCTAGGCCACAGCATGGGAACCAACAAGGAGGTCGAGGGCAGGCATTCACTCTGTCCTTGGAGGAGGCATTAGCATCGGAAGATGTTGTGGCAGGTAACATTCTCGTCGCCTCATATCCCGCTGTAGCATTGTTTGATTCAGGAGCATCACACTCATTTATATCTGCACAATTTGCGACACGGCTAGGAATGGAGTTCGAGGCATTGCCAGGGAGGTTGAATATACTCACTGGCAATGGGCTCGTAGGAGTTAGTAGAGTTATTCTAGTGTGTAGCATTGTAGTTTGCAGGCATTCCTTACCCGCCCGGTTGATAGAATTTCCTGTTAGAAATTTCGACGTTATCTTAGGCATGGACTGGCTGAAAGACAGTCATGCGACAATAGATTGTCGTAGAGGGAGTGTATCTTTTGATATTCCAGGCATGAAGAGGTTCACCTTATTCAGATCAGTGGCAACTCAACAAGAGCAGGGAGTAGTGACGACAATGGAAGAAGTTCAAGTTCCGAAGGTAGTTGAAGAGTTTCTGGATGTATTTCCTGAAGAACTTCCAGGTCTACCACCGGTTAGGGATATTGAGTTCAGTATAGAATTGGCACCTGGAACTAAACCGATATCAGATCGAGTTTACAGAATGGCATATTCAGAGCAGGCCAAGGTATATCAGCACATAGAGGAACTGAAGGAGAAGAAGTTCATCCAAGCTAGCATATCGCCATGGGCAGCACCAGTGGTACTTGTAGGAAAGAAGGATGGGTCATCCAGATTGTGCATTGATTACAGGAAGCTTAATGCGGCAACAGTAAAGAACAAGTATCCACTACCAAGGATCGACGACTTATTTGATCAGTTGAGCAGGGCTAGAGTTTTCTCCAAGATAGATCTTCGTTCAGGGTACCATCAGGTGAGGGTTCGGAAGAAGGATATTCCCAAGACAGTATTCAGGTCGAAGTATGGGCATTATGAATTCTTGGTAATGCCGTTTGGTTTGACCAATGCTCCAGCAATATTTATGGACTTGATGAACCGCATCTTTATGCCATACCTAGATCAGTTTGTCATGGTATTTCTCGATGACATTCTTGTGTACTCTGCCAGTGAAGAGGAGCATGAAGACCACCTCAGGATAGTATTGCAGGTTCTGAGGAAGAACCAGTTGTATGCCAAGCTCAGCAAGTGTGAGTTCTGGACGGATCATATTTCATTTTTGGGTCATATCATATCAGGAGCTGGAGTAGCAGTAGATCCCAAGAAGGTAGAAGCAGTAGAGAGCTGGCCAGTACCCAAGATCGTAGCTGATGTACGGAGTTTCTTGGGATTGGCAAAATATTACAGGAGATTCGTATCGAATTTTGCAAGACTTTCAGCACCCATGACCCGCTTGACACGGAAGGATGTGCCATTCGTCTGGTCGGCAGAGTGCCAGGCATCATTTGACACCTTGAAGCAGAAGTTGATATCAGCGTCTATTCTTACATTGCCAGTTGGACCCGGAGGTTTTACAGTATATTGTGATGCGTCAGGTAAAGGACTTGGATGTGTCCTCATGCAGCATGGGAAGGTGATAGCGTATGCATCTAGGCAGCTTTGGGACCACGAGAAGAATTACCCAACTCATGACTTGGAGTTGGCGGCAGTAGTATTTGCTTTAAAGCTATGGAGGCATTACTTATATGGTGATCGAGTGGATATGTACACGGACCATAAAAGTCTGAAGTACATCTTTACTCAGAAGGAACTGAACATGAGACAGAGAAGATGGTTGGAGTTGATCAAGGATTATGACGTGGAGCTTCAGTATCATCCAGGCAAGGCTAATGTGGTAGCAGACGCTCTTAGCAGGAGAGGCGGCGCATTTATGTTGACAACACAGAAGCACATTTTAGAAGACCTTCAGGAGATGGGCATCGAGGTTATACTTCCTAGTGATGTAGGAATTCTGGCGAGTCTACGAGTTTAATCCGACTTGGTAGATAGGATCAAGGCAGCTCAGGCACAGGACCCAAGGATTCATAAGCTTAGGGCAGAATGTGAGTCAGGGCTCAGAAAGGAGATACAAATACACGAAGACGGTACGCTTAGGTTTGGATCACGCCTATGTGTGCCTAGTGGAGATATCAGACAGGAAGTTATGGCAGAAGCTCACAGTTCCCAGTATTCTATACACCCTGGAGGGACCAAGATGTACCAAGATATCAAGCAGCACTTCTGGTGGAACGGGATGAAGAGGGAGATAGCTAGATTCGTTTCCCGTTGCTTGGTATGTCAGCAAGTGAAGGCAGAACAGCAGAGGCCAGCTGGGTTATTACAGCCACTTTCTATCCCGGAATGGAAGTGGGAGCACATCACAATGGACTTTGTGATCGGTTTACCGAGATCACCAAGTGGTAAAGATGCTATTTGGGTGATATAGATCGGCTTACAAAGGTGGCACACTTTCTCCCTTTCAGAGTAGGGCAATCTACAGAAAAGTTGGCAGAGTTGTATATGCAACAGATAGTCAGACAGCATGGAGTCCCTGTCAGTATTGTGTCCGACAGAGATACCCGTTTTACATCACATTTCTGGAAGAGCTTACATCATAGTCTGGGCACCAAGTTAAGATTTAGCATGGCTTACCATCCACAGACGGACGGGCAATCAGAAAGAATAATTCAGACTTTAGAAGATATGTTGCGAGCTTGCACCCTAGATTTTGGAGGATCTTGGGAGAGCCACCTGCACTTAGTTGAGTTTTCATACAACAACAGTTATCAAGACAGTATCCAGATGGCGCCATTCGAAGCTCTATATGGTAAGAAGTATAGATCACCACTAGCATGGGATGATATCGGGGAGAGGAAGATGCTAGGCCCGGAATTGATTGTTCAGACGGTTGAAGTGGTTAAAGGAATTAGAGAGCGACTTCGAGTTGCGCAGGATCGGCATCGTCATTGGGCGGACCAGCATCGTAGGCCGCTAGAGTTTTTTGTTGGGGACCACGTGTTCTTGCGAATCTCACCTACTCGTGGGGTCATTAGATTTGGCGTTCGTGGGAAGTTGAGTCCGCGATACGTAGGACCATTCGTTATCCTTGATAGGGTAGGCGATGTTGCTTATCGTTTATCCCTTCCACCTTCGTTACGAGAGGTGCATGACGTATTTCATGTATCTCAATTGCGAAGGTATGTATCGGACCCCATCCATATCCTTGATCATTCTGAGTTGGTTGTTGGTACCAACTTGTCTTATGAGGAGCAGTCGGTGTCCATTTTGGACCGGAGAGAGAAGATACTCAAGAACCGAACAATTAGCCTTGTCCGGGTTGCTTGGGGTCATCACTCATTAGGAGAGTCAACGTGGGAACGTGAGGATGATATCCGATCACGGTATCCACATCTGTTTGACTCACAAGGTATATTTCTTCCCGTGTACCTTGATTGCCTTAACCCCTCATGCTTGTCACCTCATAGATAGAACTACTTGATATCGTAGATTGTTAATATAGATATATTATCTGCTAGTTAAACATTGAAGAATGATTGCTTGCTCAAGTTTCTTGTACCTAGATTAGCTCGGTTTTTCTTATCCTGCTTGGATTTGAAATTCCGAGGACGGAATTTTTTCAAAGGAGGGTAGAGATGTCACTTCCCGTTCCCAGAATACGTATTTATTTAATATTTATCATGCATTTGTTCTGTATTTAAATTCTTTAATTTTGCGCTTATTAATTTTCCTGCATTTTATTTTCTGCTTTTTCTTGGCTCTTGGTTTATTTCGGTTCATGGTAAACCAACTTGGTGTGGTTTGGTTCAACATGGAAAGGAATGGATGGCTTGGATTTGGTGGAGAGAATGAATGGTGGAGATCCACTTGACCTTGATATAAAAGTTCTTCTTTCATTCTCTCTCTTCATTCATTCACATTTACTTCTCCACCAAACCCTAACCCACCTGTGAGAGACAAGTACATCTTGCACACCATGAGGGATTTCATGCATCCCCATTTATTTTTAGTCTATGTTGTTCATCTTCTCATCCACTATAAGTTTAGGTCTTGAAGTTCTTGATTTCCATGGATGGTTGGGTGTAGATCTAAGTTTTTAAGTTTTAGTTTTCGTATGGATTTTATGGTTTTGATCTATCAAACTCTGTTGTTTTCGAAAATAAGTGGTTCCATGTTGTAGAGAATTTAATTCTACTGAAGTTTGGCTTTTGAAAAGTTAGATTCTGATTTATTTTGAGAAAGTTATAGCCAAAACAATTTTGGTCAAACTTCTATGTTCATCTGCAGCATGAACCACATGTCGCAGTAGAGCCGCATAGATGTCGCGGTTGGGCCGCATGAGACCGCATGTCGCAGTAGAGCCGCATAGATGTCACGATTGGGCCGCATGAGACCGCATGTCGCAGTAGAGCCGCATAGATGTCGCAGTTGGGCCGCATGAGGCCGCATGTCGCAGTAGCCGCATATGATGTCGCGAATGAGCCGTATGGGGCACATGTCGCAGTTGAGCCGCATGATGCCGCGAATGAGCCGCATGGGGCACATGTCGCAGTTGAGCCGCATGGTGTCGCAGTTGGGCCGCATGAGGCACATGTCGCAGTTGAGCCGCATGGTGTCGCAGTTGGGCCGCATGAGCTGTATGTCGCAGTTGAGCCGCATATGGTGTCGCAGTAGGGCCGCATGAGCCGCATGTCGCAGTAGGTCCGTATGCATGTCGCAGAATAGGCCGCATATGCCTATTTTGGTTGTTTCTGACTGTTATATGTCCTATTTTGACTGAATTATGGCTAAAATTTCTTTCAACTCCCAACATGAAAGTTGTAGATATTTTTTTGGCTTCAAGAATGTGTTACCAACTATTTTATGCTAGTTATAGACTCGACCATGCTTAATACTAATTTGACTTTCATGCCTCGTCACGAATTGACCCCGACTGTTACTTTGACTAATAATTGATCATGCGTTCCTAGTTGGAACTAAGAGACTGGCTAGTCGTCTTATTAAATTGAATGAATGAGACACGTTCATATTAATTATGAACTATTGTAATCGACTGGCTGATCCCGAATATTGACATACATGCACATGCAGGCTTCAATTTATTTATTTATTTATTTATTTTACAAAAGCAGCATGTGTACTTTATGGTCAAGGCATGATTATTCCATGGTTAGTTTTGATTGTTGCATTACGCTATGTAAGACCTACAACCTAACCGCACGGGTATCGTTGTAGAGTTGGGCATATCGTACTTGTACGGAAGTACTCATTTGAATGACCATGATCCACGGCATGGGATTTCACTCAACGTAGAGAATATTAAGTTAAATAAAATAATGATTGCATGGAGAGAATGGATTCTCGAATTCTTACATGGCAGCCCTCTTGGGACTAGTAGTGCCCGACAAGCCGGCTGGTCCCCACAGATACTGTAAATCTGCCACACGGACAGGGAGCGGTATCTGGTTATATTATCTATTGTATATTGTATATTGATGACGGGCGTCCTGCTGGGACTCGTCTAATTCATGATTGGGGCAATTGATTGACTGGGTAAACTAGCCTTGCTTGCACATAGTAAGAACTGAGGAATCCCTATTGCATAATTCCAGGATAACTTGGAACTCACAGTAGCAAGCCGTAGTAGTTGAATGGCCGTTTAAATTAATTTGTTTGTGTACTGTATGTCCTCTGTTACCTAACTGAGATGATCAGAATGTCAGGACATGACGTGCCAACTTCTGTCCTTGTTTGGTTGGGAGGTTGGTTCGAAGTGTCGTGATACTATGTGAATTCCAGCAGAAAGCAGAGATCTATTTATCATATTTTCTCATTACTGGTTTTAGTCCCTCATATCGTGCTTCCTTGCGGTACTTGCTGTTAGAGGTCTAACCTCTCTGGTTTTGCATGGCCAGATTTAGAGCCGGTCCCCGAGGATCCAGCTTACTTCTACCTCCACGATGGTCAACACTAGAGGGATGATCGCAGGAGGGCTCGAGTGGGTTTTCTTACTTCTCCGCTCGTTTTGTTAAATACTTTATACTTTGCCGTTTGGCACCGACATGTTAGTCGGATTGTCTTGTACCTATTTTTGCATAATTGTAACTAAGTCAGGCTGCAGCTGATAACAATTGTGTATACTGACTACATCATCTGGCTGTGTTTTGTAAAGCCAGATATCAAGAACATTTTGACTGAGCGTTTGGGACGCCTTACTGCTTTATCTTACATGTTCTCTATTTTCTGTTTCTTGTTTGAATGATTGAGATAATAGATGTGAAGTGACCATAGGGAGACTTTCATGTAGTATGCACCCCCTCGTCTTGTTAGACAGCATTGATCGTATTATACGGTATTCATCTACCCGTAATACGTAGCTGGCTGAGTCATTCCCCCGCTCTCCAGTATTCTGGTTCTGGGACGTGACACTCAATGTCACCTAAAAATGTGAGTCTCCAGTCATGAGGGAGCAAGTACGAATATGTATCTCACATTTTAAATAATAATCGAAAAGTGCAGGCTAAACAGTTGAAACAATATTTTCCAGCAATTTAACAATTTAAAACAATATGGTTTGAATGTGTAATCGTCTATGACCTGCTTGGGTTGTACAATAGCGTCCTAGTGACGCGATATGGCTTATCCCCGTGTGTAAGAGGGGTAAGCTCGCACAATCATACAATATGGGGGGGTATTGGTCATAAACGTTACACTATTCCTCCAATTCCCACAATCAATATCAATCAATATTTGAACCCTAGGAGAGGGTTCCGTGTAGCAATATGGTTTAAACATGCAACTTGACAATTACTAAATAAAATGCAAGAAAACATAACCGTAATTTGCTTCTGTTGATTGACTGGATCGGGAAAGTCGGTACCGAGGAGGAAGTCAAGTATGTCTCCGAGATCCTACAGTTGAGAACCTTGACTTAGAACCATAATGAAACCATTCTAGGTGTGCTAGTTACAATCTCTAGAAGCAGATCCTAGTCAAATTTTAAGTTATTAATTAATCTACCGAAAATTGTCTAACGTCGCAATCTACGTTCGTTATCATTTTAATTGAATAAGTCGATTATTGATTAATTAGGGAAAATAGCAATTACCGGTTAATTTGGCAAAACTTTGTATTTTAAATATATATATATAACTAGGCTTTTTCTTTTAAATGAGAAAACATGTGAATTGCTAAATTACTAGATTATTATTATGAGAAAACTTATTTAATTTTTTTTATAAAAATATATATCTATTTTATATTCTACGCATTTAACGGCGAAAACAATATTCCAGAAAATTAAGAAAAAGCTACGCTATACAATACAGGGTCACAGAGAAATAAAGAAAAAACTGGGCTTATACCCTTACAAATTATTTACATAAATTAAATAATCCTAAGGCGAGCTCTGAGTGCCGCGAACGGTCCAAGTAGGCCGAGGCCCTGCACCATAAATACTAAAAGTAGTACCAGTTCTAAAAATAAATTATAATTAAATTAAAAATTAAAGAGTCTCAGACTTGGTCGTGCAATCTCATGTTGCTAGCTTACGCCTCAACGTACAGGAAATCCTGTAGCGTTTGCGTTTCGCCGAGGCTCATTCGACCGATATGGTCGTCGCCTAACTGGTGATACAAAATCCATAAAATCCAAAAATCGACAAATCCAATCTATAAATCATTTTGCAAAGACCGGTTTTCTTTGAAAATAGGTTTTATTCAAATTTCTAATTTTATAAGGAAATTCCTTTAAAATATTTCCTGAAAATTTGGGCAGCATCTCATCTATAATTGGGTGCAGCATCTCCTCTATAATTGGGACAACCCAATCCTGGGAGGATGCCAACCACAACACAATTAAATATCCCAAACCAGGTATCACCAATTACCAACCCAAAATGAATATCCAACCCAAAAATGAACCACAACACAATATATCCAAACATAGAAAAATATGCTGCGACGTAACCGATACTCTACGTATCACCCAAAGCAAAAATAAAAATACCGGTTCCCGAAACGGGATCGAGACCGCGTCATCACAGACTATCTACGGGAGGGACACGGGGACACGAAGTTATACCTCAATTGCTCGGCTAGAGCTCTCAGATAAAAATGTTAGAAGAAAGAAATCCACGGACAGCGAAAAACTGGCTCGGAAAAGCACTGCGGACTCGGGGCAGTGCTGAGGCGAAGCCGACAGGGCTCGGGGTCATGTCGGAAAGGCTGGTCGGCGGGACAGCACGCAGGGGGTTCACCGCAGGCGGATCTGGCCGAAACGGCACGGGGCCGCGCGAAACAGCGCGCAGGGGGTTGCCGGAGAAGGCGCGACATGGCGCGGCCTCGGGACAGAGACGGGCGGAGCCGACAGGGTCTGGCCGGCACGGGAGACGGCCAGCGGGGCGCTGGCCGGGCACGGGAGGCGGCCGGCGGGGCTCTGGCCGGGTGGGCGACCACGGGGGAACGACCGTGTGACTGGACTCGGGTCCAACGAGGAAGCGGGCACTGGGAGCGGCCGAGCGGGGTTGCGGACGGGTCGGAGGCTGCTAGGGTCACCGGGAAAGCCGCTGACCGGGTGGACACGGCGTGAGACGGGCGCCGGAAGGCGGCGTGAGGCGCGGGTTGGCCGGAGCTGGGCGCGGGGCTGCTGGGGTCGAGGACGGCTGGGCGCGGGTTGGCCGGACGGCTAGGGCACGGGAGGGAGCTTGGGGAGGAGATGGGTTTGGGAGTTTGGGAAAAGTGAGAGGGAGTGAAAATGGGAGTGCTGGTGGGAGATGGGTTTAATATGGAAGGAGTATTATCAGGAGAGAGGAGTGAGGAGAAATAAGGGGGAGTGGGGAAAAAATGTGGAGGAGAGGGAAAAAGGGGATGGCCTGGTCGTGGGGGACCAGGTCGGTCGTTGGGGTGATTTAGAAATAGGTTTTAGTTTTTTTTTTCTTAACTAAAAATATTCATATATATGAATCTAAGGCTAAATAAGTAATTAAGGGTTCTAAGGTGGATTCGGGACTGGAAACGTAAATGGGTCCGGGAAACAGAAGTCGGGTTCGAGTTCGGGGTCGGAGTTCGGACTCGAGGTTGGACTCCGAGCACGGGATCGGGGACAGGGCCACAATCAAAATCCAATGATTAATTTTAAAAATAATATTTTCCTAATCCGACTAATAATAATAACAAAAATAATTATAATAATAATAATAACCTAATCTAAACTAATAATCCTAATTAATCTAAATATCCAATAATTAGTCTAAATCCAGAAAGCGGATTTCACAACCTTCCCTCCTTAGAAAATTTCGTCCTCGAAATTTCAAAGATAAGGGCCGGGGTACAAACAAAATCACTTAACCTTGATCAAACATGGAATTTAAATCATCAGGTACGATCGGATTCTAGGCATGATCGCTAGGTACAATAATAAAATATCGACACGATCAGAATTATCCTGATATGATCTGAGATAGGGTTGGATTGCTGTTGTGATCAAAAATCATTTTAGGCACGAGAAAATCTAGGTAAAATTATGATAAAAAATAGGAGAAAATGAGGTCTCGTGAAATAGAAAAGGCAAGAAAGAAACGAACGTCAACAGTTTATTGAAAATGCAAAAAAATGATGAAATCTTCTGAGTTAAGGGACTAACAATTCCAGATCAAATTGGAATGGGATATAAGGGCTTATGACTAAGGAGAACTCAACAAGTTGTATGATAGGAGGATAGCGAGGATGATTAGAATAATATATCTATGATTAGAATGTAATCGAATAAGATAGTTCCATTGAGGACTGGGTGATAATCAAAGGGGATAGAAAAATATCGTATCACTAATTCAAGGATCAAAGATAGGATATGCAGAAAAATAACTTACAAAATAACAATCTTATTAATACTCCATACAAAAATCTAATTTCTAACTTGCTAAACTAGTTGAACTCTAAGTATCTACAGAAAACTAAGGCAGCCGCCAAGGTATTAGAACTACTCTATTTGGAATCTTAAATCACCTAAATCAAAATTTTCTTCCGTCGTTGTATGTAACTCGTATGCCAAATGTATTTCAATTTCAAGTATGCCTCTCGATCAAAACATTTTACAGACATCAACTTCCAATTGTCAGCCAGTCTTCTAAAACTGACTACATCAAAATTACAATCTTTCTTTGTCATAGTAAATCCTTAGAAAATTCTTTTAAGTTGATCCATGACTTAAAATAAAGAATTTTCAATTCTTGAAATCAATTGACAAAATTACAATCATTAATCAATTTTAATCTTTAACTATGCATCCATCAACCGTTCTCATCCAAACGCATTAGCAAAATACCACAGAATCCCAATCGTTCTTACCATAACCAATATGAGCCTCCAATGTTTGGTAGAAATTATAAATTCAATTGCTCCTTTCCAAAGTTGTATGCCAATGGTCTTATCTCAATTCCTCTATGCTTATTTCTTCTCTAGAACCTATCATTCCATTGCTCGTGTTATTCCTTACATGGCTATATCCGTCCCTTCCGGGTACAGTAGTCATCTAATCATAAAAGTTAATTTCCGTCAAGTATTCCTTTACTTGATACTCATATTCTCATGTTTATACATTATCCAAATTCACTTCCTCCATGGGAGAATCTTAACAGATCTTAAACTTTTCTCGCTAACTCTACCAACGTCTTTCTCTATCTTCCATACTCTTCTTTAATTATAAAATTCAAAGTCGACAAATATCTTCATTTGTTTGAATGAGATTTAAGCACTAGTGAGCACTACTAACGGTTCTAACCCAATAAGCCACAAGTTAAAATATACCAATCTCTCAAGACTAGCTTACCCAAGTTATTCTTCTACCTTTCTACCCTTTAGCTAACTAATATTGATCCCAAAGATGCCCTTAAAATAAGATAGGTAACAATCTATGTTTCTCCCGCATATAGCTATACACTATATACATATAGTCATCCATAAGATGTATATCAACTATTTAATATATATAAAGCTATCCACAACTATCTATAGCTTCCAAAATATGAAACAAAATATATGCAACGCACTAAAGTTGAACCAGGAAAGAGATTGAGCTAATAATAG
>JANAVB010011790.1:0-38878 GCA_029216955.1 Iris pallida | reverse complement strand
GGAGAAGGAGATGGGGGTTTATATAGGAGTGAAGCTAGGGGTTACGGGAAGAGGAAAAGGTGAGGTCGGCGGCGGTTACGGGAAGGGAAAGGGGTCATGGCGGTTTCGGAAGGGGAAGGGAAGGAGTTCGGGTGTGAACGGAAGGGAAGGTTCTGAGAAAGGAAAGGAATTCTTTATTTCCTTTAAAAAGGAAATATGTATATAAATATACAAAAGGATTAAAAGTTGGTTTAAAAAAAACTGAGATTGGGTTCGGTTTCGGAAACGAATTCGAGACGGGTTCGGGACGGGTCAAGCCAAATAAAAATTCAATGAATAATTTTTAAAAATATGATTTTCCAAATTATAATAATAATAATAATAATAATAATAATAATAATAATAATAATAATAATAAACTGACCAAACTAATTAGCAAACAAAATCCAATAATTAAGAAAATAAATCCAAAATTTACGGGTTTCACAACCTTCCCTCCTTAGGAAATTTCGTCCTCGAAATTAAAGGATAGGGTTAGGAATTTACCTCAGGCTTCAAACAGATACAAATATTGCTCCCTTATCTCATCTTCTCGCTCCCAGGTAGACTCGCGGGGAGTTGTGCCGCCACATCACTCTGACTATCGGCGTCACCGAATTCCTGGTTCTCTTCTCTCCTTTGTCTAATATCGCCACTGGCTTCTCTGGTACTATAAGGCTGGGTCCAATTTCCAGCTCCGAAGGGTCCAAGATGTGGCTCGGGTCTGGAATTTAGTGCCTGAGCTGTGAAGCGTGGAAGACGTTATGGACGCCTTCGAGACTTGGGGGTAGAGCCACCTGATAAGCTACTTCTCCAATCCTGTTCAGTACTTCAAAAGGACCAATATACCTGGGACTTAGCTTTCCTGCTCTACCGAATCGGATAGTTCCTCTGGTAGGTGAGATCTTCACAAACACACTATCACCTGCTTCGAACTCCAACGGTCGTCGGCTGCTATCGGCCCAATGCTGTCTGTCCTGAGCAATCCTGAGCTTATCTCTGATCATCTTTACCTTCTCTGCTGCATCGGTCACCATTTTTGGTCCAAGCAATACTTTTTCCTACGTCGTCCCAAGCAAGTGGAGTGCGACAACGACGTCCATAGAGTGCCTCGAACGGAGTCATACCGGTACTAGCTTGGTAGCTGTTGTTGTAGGAGAACTCTACCAAGTGCAAATGGTCTTCCCAAGACCCTCCAAATTCCAAGATGCAAGATCTCAGCATGTCCTCTAACGTCTGGATTGTTTCTTCGATTGTCCGTCAGTCTAGGGATGGTAGGCGGTGCTGAACTTCAATTGTGTTCCCAAACTGTCGTGCAAGCTCTTCCAGAAGTGAGAGGTGAATCTGGTATCCCTGTTAGATACGATACTTATCGAAACTCCATGAATCCGGTAGATATGCTGCATGTACAATGCCGCCAACTTCTCGGTGGATAGACCAACCTTGAAGGGAATAAAGTGAGCTGACTTCGTCCGTCGGTCCACAATAACCCAAATGGTGTCCTTCCCTCATTGGGATCGAGGCAGTCCTAACATAAAGTCCATCGTTATGTGTTCCCATTTCCACTCCGGAATGTCTAGCGGCTGTAATAGTCCTGCGGGTCTCTGTCTGCTAGCTTTCACTTGTTGACAAATTAAGCATCTAGCCACATACCTGGATACGTCCTTCTTTATTCCGTTCCACCATACTACAGTACGCATATTCCGATACATTTTATTAGCTCCTGGATGTATGGAATACTGCGACTGATGTGCTTCTCGTATCAACTCGTTCCTCAGTTCGCCAGTTGGTACGCAAAGCCTTGTACCATGCCTCAGTGCTCCATCGCTGGCGATTGAGAATCCTTCAAGTGTTCCTGCCAGCACTTGATCTCTGAGTTTGCAAAGTGTTTCATCTTGGAATTGTGTCTCCTTGACTCTGTCCATCAGACTTGAACGCACTTGCAACTGCATCATTGATGAATCAACTCCTGGTACATTGGCTTCTCTACCTAGTTTCTTCATTTCCTTTTTGGGCAGTACAATCTCCAGTCCAAGCTTTTCTATGTCTTCCAGCAAGTGCTGCTCCTTGGTCAAAAACATTGCCATCGGGTATCGACTAAGTGCATCTGTAACAACATTAGCCTTACCCGGATGATACTGCAGGTTAATGTCAAAATCTTTCATCAGCTCCAGCCATCGTCTCTATCGCATGTTCAACTCCTTCTGAGTGAAAACATATTTAAGACTTTTGTGGTCTGTAAATATTTCCACTCTCTCCATAGAGGTAGTGCTTCCACAACTTCAAAGCAAAAATAACAGCTGCAAGCTCCAAATCATGCGTGGGATAGTTCTTCTCATGAGTCCGTAATTGCCTAGATGCATAAGCAATTACTTTTTCGTTTTGTTGAAGAACACAACCCAATCCTTTATCGGAAGCATCACTGTAAATTGAGAAACCGCTGGTACCTGAGAGTAGTGCAAGTATCGACGCCGTTGTAGGTCTCTTCTTCAGTTCCTCAAATGCTGACTGGCAATCTTCGGACCAAACAAATTCTTCATTCTTCCTGGTGAGCTTCGTCATCGGCTCAGGAATCCTGGCAAAATCCTTCACAAATTTTCGGTAGTAGCCAGCTAAGCCCAAGAAGCTTCTGATTTTTGCAACTGAGCTTTGTGTAGTCCACGTCTCAATAACAGTTATCTTCTTTGGATCCACCAAAATTCCTTCTCCTGTGACAACATGGCCTAGAAAATCCACCTTGTCTAAGAAGAATTCGCATTTAGATAGCTTAGCATAGAGCTTCTCCCTCCTTAAAGTTCCCAGAACTTTCCTCAGATGCTTTTCTTTGGTCTTCGAGTAGATCAGAATGTCATCGATGAAGACAACAACAAACTGATCTAGGTATTCATGGAAGACCTTGTTCATGAGATTCATGAAAACCGTAGGGGCATTAGTCAATCCAAACGGCATGACCAAAAATTTATATTGTCCATATTTGGTGTTGAATGTCGTCTTTAGAATATCCTCCTTCCTGACCTTGATTTGATGGTAGCCAGATCGGAGATCTATCTTCGAGAATACCTTAGCTCCACTTAGTTGATCAAATAGGTCATCGATCCGGGGAAGAGGGTTGTCACTCCCCGTTCCCAGAATACGTATTTTATTACGTGTACTGCTTGAATGTATTTATTTAATATTTTATCATGCATTTGTTCTGTATTTAATTCCTTTAATTCTACGCAAATTATTTTCCTGTATTTTATTTTCTGCTTTAGTTTTGCTCTTGGGTTCGGTTTGGTTCGATTTGTTTCCAAATTTTGATGGTTCATCATGAACCGAACCCAACTCCCCACATCTTCATTTAAAGCTCCAACCCTTTTCTCTCTCTCTTCATTCTTCTTTCTTATTTACTCTTCTTCTTCCTCATTGTTTGCCATGAAATATAAAAGAGCAGAACAAATATTGGAGGACTGGACTTTTACTTCACAATATAAACTCGTTTGTACAAAAAAAGCCTAGGGACGAAAGCCTAGGTACAGCAATCTAAGTACAATTGTTTATTTTAGATTCTGGGGGGTGACGGTAGAGGCTCGGAAAAGCGACGGCAGCTCTGCCTTACTCCTCGGACGATCGGATGCAGCCTTGGCTCTGTAGAAGAACTGCTGGGCGTTGATGAAGAAATGCTATCTCTTCAGGCTCTCTGGCTCTCTCTGTATATCTCTGTGTATATCTCTCTCCGTCTCTCTGTATGTGTGTCTCCGTATATCTTCGTAAGGGTTTGCTATTTATAAGAGTGGGGGGGGGCTCGTTAGGGTTTGCAATGATTGCCCATTCTTGAAAGTCGGCGGCTAAGGATCATTAAATCTGGGCCGTTCATTTGAGATTTAAGCAATAAATGTGATTGTATCAAATCTTTCGTGGGTAATTAATGCTGATTGACATAAATCCTCCCGATTTATCATGCCAACCTCGGATTCTTTGACACGTGTCTTTAATTGGCTTATTTGCAAATGATCTGACTTGATCCCAATATTTCATTGGGATTTGTGGAGAGATTTCGATCAATCTGATGCCACGTGCCCTACTGTCATGCCACGTGTCAAAATAGCAGAAATCTGAGCCGCAGGAAAGTTACTCCTCATTGAGTAGCATATGGCTGGCCACGTGTCAAGGCTGCTTGAGAGTAGTCCCCTTCTTTGTGAGCCGTATGAAGATAACCTTCGTGAGCCGTATGGGGCAGCCTTCGCTTGAACCGCAGGGGGATAGTCTTCGTGAGCCGCATGGGACTAGTCTTCGTGAGCCGCATGGGGCTAGTCTTCGTGAGCCGTATGGGGCTGATCTACGTGAGCCGCATGGGGCTGATCTTCGTGAGCCGCATGGGAGAGCCTCCGCTTGGGCCGCATGTGGGAGTCTCCACTTGGGCCGTATACGACTGTCCACGTGTCAAGGTCGCATGAAGGTTTCTGACTCTCGGGGATCGTGTCAGAGATTTTCTTCGCTTCCCAAAGAGTCCGTCATTATGAGGGAGTCATAATGATATCTTTGTGTCAGAACTGTCACCTTGTCAGAGCTGTCAGCCGTTAAGGCATATAATGTAGTAAAGGACAATCGGAAGAGCTGTTTGTAGGCCACGTGGCTCCGCATAGAACCTGTTCGAGCCGCATAGACGCTCGAACCGTATGGATACTTGAGCCGCATGAACTCTCTGGGCCGTATGGGGCTCTCTGTTGATTTTGGGCCGCATAAGGCCCCCCTGCTGCCTTTGGGCCGCATGAAGCTTTCTGGTTTTTTTCAGTCGCATGAGACTCCTCTTCTTTTCTTGTGCTTGTGAAGGATCACTTCTCGCTAGTCAAGGACATCTCGATCAACCTTTGCACTCGCTTTGTGGACCCGGGTATCTCGAGCACACGAGTGCGTAAGTATCATGTTCGCTCCCCGATGCGGGACTAGTAAAAGTACTTGTCTTTGATTTTTGTTGGGAGACTCTTGAGAACTACCCTAGCCGTTTGCCGCCGGGGGCTGGATATAGCCGGTTCTGTACAACTTTCCATTAGAGGCCCGCGTAGCGAGACGCTCTGATGGTCAGAGGTTGGGACAGCTGACTGAGCTCGATGAGCTCGCGCTGCCCTAAACTTCTTCGACTTAGCACCCGAAGGTGCATAGTAGGAAGAGTCTAAGTTGGAAGGAAGGAAGAGAAGTAGGTGCCCTTTTCGAAGGAGAAAAGGGGGCTATATTTATAGAATGGAGTGAGCCCTTTCTTTTTCTCCTTTCCGATGTGGGACTAAAAGCAATATTTTTCATGCTTCTACAAGACCCCCTTCAAAGTTTTCAAATTGAAAATTTGGAATACTTTAAATAAGAAGCATGGAAAGTAGAGTTGTTTTGGTGTGGAGATCCTATCAGAATGGACGTGATAGGTTTGAGTACTTCCGCTGGAGATTTTGTGTGGTCTTATCATCCTTGGCGTACCTTGGTTTTAGGTACGGATAATAAGTTGAGAGAGGGAACCATCATATTTACTCAGAGGTGGTGAGAACACGGTAAATATGGGGTTAATGGTAGAGCCTTCCTACTCAGAGGTGATATGGACATGGTAGGAGTGAACTCGAATGAGGATGCATAGAGCAACTCAGAGGTGCTATCAACGTGGAAGTTCTATGCATTGGGTGAAAGAATGCTATGGAACAGCTGGGCTCCGAAAGCATGTGATAATGAGAAAAGATGTGGATGTACTAGGTATTTGAAAGAATACCAGGGAGCAGCTGGGCTCCCAAGACATGATGAAAAAAGAGTGGCATGTACTAGAAAACTTAGTACAGTATTCGTGGCCAACTACGGACATTTGTGGTCAACAGAGGACATTTGTGGTCAACAGAGGACATTTGTGGTCGTCGGGAGACCTTTGTGGGCCTATTATCCTTGGCGTACCCTGGCTTAGGATATGGATAATAGGATGAGAGAGAACCGACATACTTACTCAGAGGTAATGAGGACATGGAAAGTATGAGGGTTTTACCGCAGAGTCTTCCTACTCAGAGGTAATGAGGACATGGCAGGAGTGGACTCAACGGAGGATATTTGTGGTTAAGAGAGGACATTTGTGGTCAACAGAGGACATTTGTGGACCTATTACCCTTGGCGTACCCTGGTACAGGGTACGGATAATAAGACGAGAGAGAACCAACATACTTACTCTGAGGTAATAAGGACATGGTAAGTACAGAGGTTTTACCGTGGAGTCTTCCTGCTCAGAGGTAATGAGGACATGGCAGGAGTGGACTCAACGGAGAATATTTGTGGACCTATTATCCTTGGCGTACTCCGATTATGGGTACATATAATAAGTCGAAAAGGGAATCATCATACTTACTCAGAGGTAATGAGGACATGGCAAGCATAAAGTTTTCTTCGACGGAGCCTTCCATTCAGAGGTAATGAGGACATGACAGGAGTGGACTCAATGAAAGAGGGTACATAGAACGACTCAGAGGTAATGAGGACATGGAAGTTCTATGTAAGGGGTGATTTGTTTTTGGTGGAAGTGAAACGACTCAGAGGTAATGAGGACATGGCCGTTTTAGAAATTTGTGGATCGGTTACCCTTTTGTGCACTGGGAGTGGGGTAGTGGATCATGAGGGAGGATCTATTCCAGGAAGAAAGTTCAGAGGTATGGTCATACATGACTTACTATCTGAAAGAGTGACCGGAATGTAAGTTCAGAGGCACCTGCGGGTACGTGACTCGATAATCTGGAATGTGTGGTCGTGAGTTCAGCGGCACCAGCAGGTACATGACTCGATAATCTAGAAATTTGGGGGTATGAGTTCAGCGGCACCAGCGGGTACATGACTCGATAATTTAGAATATTGTGAATGTGAGTTCAGCGGCACCAGCGGGTATATGACTCAATGATCTGGAATTTTTTGATGTGAGTTCAGCGGCACCAGCGGGTACATGACTCAATGATCTGGAAAATTGTTGATGTGAGTTCAGCGGCACCAGCGGGTACATGACTCAATGATCTGGAAAATGTTGTTTAGACATAATATTTCTTCAGGAACTGGCCGTTGACGGAAAATATGAGCAAGTCTCTATTTTGTTTTGCGAGGCGGTAAGCACCGTTGGAGAATACAACCTCAATGATGAATGGACCTTTCCATTTTGGCTGGAACTTGCCGGCGGTCTTGTGAGTCATGACCTTCGGCTTTCGGACTGCCAGGACGAGATCGTCCACTTGGAATGTTCTGATTTTAACCTTCTTGTTGAAGGCTCCAGAGACGTGCTTGGTATAGTTCGATCCTTTGCTGAGCCAGGAGGCACTTTTCATCTAAGGCCTCCAACTCTTGTAGTCGGCGTCGGTAGTTATCATCCGTCGTCAATTGATAAGTGAGGGCAACGCGGAGTGATGGTATTTGAGTCTCCAATGGAAGAACTGCCTCACTTTCGTACACTAGGGAGAATGGTGTGTTCCCTGTGGCCGTTCGGACTGTGGTACGGTACGCCCACAAGCATTCACCAAGCTTCTTGTTCCAGTCGCGTTTGTTGGACGACATGAACTTCTTGAGTAATTTGATGATGGTTTTGTTGAATGCTTCTGCTAACCCATTTACTGCTGGATTGTATGGCGTTGAAGCAATATTCTGGATGCGATGCTTGTCGTAGAATCGATAGAAGGCGTGGCTTGCAAACTGCGGACCATTATCGTGGATGATCCTTCGGGGCAGTCCAAAGCGATAGATGACGTAATGCTTAAGAAAGCTGATCACGTTTGAAGTTTTGACTTCTGTAAGCGGGACAGCTTCCGCCCATTTGGAGAAGTAATCTGTGATTGCGAGTATGAAGCGATGTCCTCGGAAGGAAGGTGGAGTGATTGGACCAATGATATCCATCCCCCATGCTTCGAATGGCCAGGACGCCACTGTCGGATGTAGAAATTCGGACGGTTGGTGGATGAAGTCCGCGTAGACTTGGCAAGCTTTGCACTTTCTAGCATAGTCTATCGCATCCGCTACCATCGTGGGCCAGTAGTAGCCCATTCGACGAAGGCGGTCTTGCAGTTTAGGGCCAGGCTGATGGGCCCGCAGACACCGTCGTGAGCTTCGCGTACAGCTTCTTTGGCTTCTGTGTTTGACAAACATCGAAGTAATAATCCATCGTAGGATCGGTAATACAGTATTTTTGTCTCTGTATCGTAGAAGAATCTGAGAGAACGCCTCCGGATAGAGGTGGCCTCTTTTGGGTTCTCGGGCAGGATGTCGTAGACTACGAAGTCAATGAATGGTTGTCTCCAATCTGGGACTTCGTCGATCGTTTGAGCGGAATAACTCGCCACGAATTGAACGTTGTTCTTGGGGCAGACCAGTTCGTGGCCTATCACATCCACTGATTGGCGAGCATAGTTCGGAACTGCTAGGGAAGCGGCAAGGCCAACTAGGGCATCGGCTTCGATATTTCGGAGTCTGGGAACATGTTCGATAAAGAACCCTTCGAACGTCGAGATGATGTCGATCGCTATTTGATGATAGGGGATCATGTCTTCATGGCGGACTTCGTATGAGCCCCAGATCTGATTGATGATTAACTGTGAATCGCCGTATGCTTCAAGATATTCTACCCCCAGCTCTCTTGCAAGTTGGAGGCCAATAACCAAAGCGTTGTACTCGGCCACATTGTTAGAGCAGGGCTCTGTGAGAGAGTAAGCACGATTGGTCACCAATCCGGAAGGAGAAACCAGGACCACCCCAACTCCAACGACGATATTGCCTTTAGGTCCGGTCCTCGAAGCACCGTCGAAGAACATTCGCCATATATCATCGTGAGAGGTTGCATGCGAGTCGGCGACCTCATCTGGGATTTCTTTATATATTCTGGACGACTCCGAGCCTGGGTGGGCTGCCAAAAAGTCTGCCAGAGCTTGACCCTTAACAGCCTTTTGCGGGACGAAGATCATATGATAGGGGAACAGCAATATTGCCCATGTAGCGAGGCGAGAGCTGAGTGCCCCTGGTTTAGTCATGAGGACCCTGAGAGGGTTGACTCGTAAGATCACATGTATGGTTTGTCCAGTGACATAGTACCGCATCTTCTGAATGGCGAACACCAGGGCGAGGTATTCCTTCTCCACAGCGGTGTATCGGTGCTCTGGCCCAATTATCATTCGGCTGAGGTAATATATGGCTTGTTCATGGCCTGCATCATTGTTTTGTGCCAGCAGAGCCCCGAGGGAATGTTCCATTGCTCGTACGTAGAGAAGGAATAGTTTTCCAGCGACCGGGGCCACCAGGACTGGAGGGTTCGACAAATATTTTTGATGCTGTCGAAGGCCCGCTGACATTCTTCGTCCCATACGAATGAGACGCCTTTCTTCATGAGATGGGTGAATGGTCGACATCGTCCGGAGAGGTTAGAAATGAACCTCCTGATGTAAGCTAGCCTCCCTTGAAGGCCTCTGAGTTCGTGGAGATTTCTCGGGGGACCCATCTCCATAATTGCCTTCGTCTTCTCAGGGTCTACATGGATACCCTGGGAGGTGATGATGAAACCCAAGAACTTCCCGCTAGATATGCCCAAGAAGGATTTCGGGATTCATTTTCAAATTGTGTGCTCGCATCAGGTCGAACACTGTCCTTAGATCCTGCAGATGGTCTCTCTTACAGCGACTCTTGACGGCGATGTCATCAACATAGCACTCCACCGTCTTGTGTAAGTGGTCTCTGAAGATGATACTCATGGCTCTTTGATATGTGGCGCCAGTATTCTTTAAACCAAAAGGCATGACTGTGTAGCAGTATGTGCCAATCGGTGTTCGGAATGATGTATGCTTTTCGTCGTCAGGAGACATCTTGTTGGTTGTACCTCGAGAAGCCATCCATGAATGACATACGTTCGAAGCCGCAGGTGTTGTCAATCATGATGTCTGTGATAGGGAGGGGGAATTCATCTTTGGGACATGCCTCGTTCAGGTTGCGGAAGTCGATGCATATTCGAATCTTTCCATTCTTCTTGAGGACTGGTACTATGTTGGTGACCCAATCCGGGTGTTGTTCCTCACGAATGAAGCTGCTGGCTATTAATTTGTTGACTTTGGCTTCGATCGCATCCATGATGCCTGGGGCGGAAGCGTCGCTGTTGTTGCTTGACTGGCTTTGCATCCGGCCGAATGTTGAGCTTGTGAAGAGCAATATCGGGATTTAACCCCGACATGTCTTCATAGCTCCAGACGAACACATCAATATATTCTTTGACAAGTTCCAGCAGCGATTCTCGCTCTTCGTCTGTTAGGCTTTTACTGACGAAAATTAGTTTTGGAGAAAATTTGCTGCCGAGGTCGACCTGCATAACCTCATCTTCAGTAGGAGGTTCTCTCTATTCGAACCATTTTTCCTATTGTGCATCCAACTGTTGGGCCCACGGCTCTAGCTCGAGTATTTCCGGAATGTCTTCATCTTCTTCATAAGCGTCGGCGAATGCCATGTTGACTGACAAGACTTGTCTGAATACATCTCCGATGCTGGTATCTGAGTCAGAAGTTGGTGACCCGGTTGAATGTGAATGCCAGTCGCATTCTTCATGAACTCTCAGGAGTCATCGTGGGTGTAACATACCCTAACCCACATCGAGTCTTGCTATAGTAGTCCCATGATTTGCTAGCTGGGACCGGTGGCTTTAAAGGTAGTCGTCATCCGGTGCCGTAGTTCAAGCCTGGCGTCGTCTCCAGATCATACCCCTGTTTCTGCATGAGATGTTTGGATTGGGGGTTATAAAGATACAGGGGCAGTCTTCTGGCATCTGATTCAAGGTCGACTTCTTCTACGGTGAAGGGCTGCGGATCGTCCTTACAGCCGAAGATGATTGTATGGTCCCCTTCCTCGATTATGCGGTAAGTGTCTTCCACTGGAGTAAGCTGGATTACGGTGTACACATTTGTCACCTGTGTGTGTAGGTGAGTGCCTGTACCGTGTTCCATAGCATACATTGTACAGAGCTTATTAAGCTCGAGGTACTTCAAAGATAGCCCTTTATTGATGAAGTAAGGTATCTATTCTAGGGGGATTACATCATCTGCGGAGGAAACATCAGTGTGGGCATCTACATACTTGGCTAGCTCCGGTTCTTCTTCGGCTACCCCCTGTATAAATGACGACTGAGAGGACGACCTGGGCAGCTTGATCGTCAGAGGTTCAGCTGGTGGAGCCGACCGTGGAGTTGTTGGCAGACTAGCGACCCCCAGCTTGGAACTCGATGCTGGGGGGGAGTGGTTGGTTCGCTAGAAGTTCAAAGCCTCGCATCGGGTGACGACCCTTCTTGGGAAGGCGTATCGTCATTGGCTTGTCGGAGGGATAGAGCTTCTCCGTTTGCGGCTGCCGACTCTTGGCAGCCTGATTGTCAGCAGCTCCGTTGTGGATCTTGGCACTTGGCCAGACCTTGGCAGCCGGATTATCATCTGCTCTTCTTGGGCCGAGAGGCTGATTGCGTCCTTACGCGCAGAGTGGCTGTAAGGGGTGCAGACTTGCCAGGTTTGCGAGCTTGGAGGTGGATCGTCAGAGGTTCTTCTGATCCTGTAGTTGACTCGGTACGAGTTTGCACATCTCCTTCACCAAGGTGCTTCTTCGACTGTTCGTACAAACAGGAGTCTGAGTAGTAGGATTCGACCCCTTTAAAGGGGTCGATATCAGCAAATTCCGTCCTCATGAAGCCGTACTTGTCGACATATTTGAAGCACTGGTGCAGTGGAAGGCACGATCATATAATCGTGTATCCACGGGCGCCCCAGGAGGATGTTGGAAAAAGTGTCTGCATCTATGACGTAGCAGGTGACTTCTGATTGAAGATCGCCAATTTGACATTTCAGACGAATCTTCCCAATTGGGTAGCTCCTGCCCGAATTGAAACCGCTGATGGCGGTGCTTGTAGGTGTCAGACGATGCATTGGGATGCGGAGGTGATGTTGCAGACCCTTCGGGATAATGCTTATAGAAGAGCCAGGATCAATGTACATCCGATCCACCTTTACGTCGCCGATGTATCCAGTGTAGTATAGCGGGCGATCATGCAAGTTGGTTTTGATGAGCATGTCTTGCGGAGTGAAGACAATGTTGGGCATCGCTCCCGTGCAGGTGCTGTCTTGGAGATCTGCAGGCGGGTTTTCTCCCGTGAGGTTGACCTGAGCCAGGTATGCGTCGGCATTTTGGAGTGCATCGCTCAAAGCCGTACGAACATCCTTGGAGAGTCTCAGAAGCTCGTATAATGACAACTTGGCTGTGTGTTGGCCAATTGCGCTAAGATGTCGAAGTTGTAGGGCTTCTCTAGCCCTTGTGATGCTTCTTTTCGGAGGGATTTGTCAAAGCGAGTCTCCCTCGGCCTAGGCTTGTCGGTCGTCGGAGGCTGAGCCAGTCCCGGAGCGTCCATTGTAGCGGGCTGATGATCTTCAGCCGGATTGTCAGCCACAGGTTGGGATTGTGCCCCAGACCGAGTGACGACGGCTGTAGCTTCTTCGATATCTGTCAAGATTGTACGGCAGGACCTGACTTTTCCACTCTTCTTCTTACAAACGGAAGATGGTGTGGGTTGAGTCACTTCTGATACCAAATCTGGATGGACCCACATGACCTTCCCTCGTGATGTGGTGAGAGGTACTAGACCAGCAGCCTGATCTCGGAGAGGTGAAAGATTAGCAATCTCCATTGTTGCCAGAGGGATGGGGACCACACCGTCTTGAGTTTTCGTCGGAGAAAAGCTGCCGAATTGTACTGACACCATGTTGGCTGCCACGGTTACCTCTTCGAAATTGATAGCCAGAGCATTCGAATCGATGAGGTTTTGGATGTACCATTTTAGCTGGTAGCAGTCGTGTGTAGCATGGTGGACGTAGCGGTAGTAATGGCAATACTTTGGATTCTCTATTTCTGCCGGCCGCGGTTCCCATCTTGGTGGAGGGAGCTATATTCTGTCTCCTTGTATGAGCATGTCCAAGATGGGCTTGACGTGACCGTCTTCGAAGGAGTAAGTGATTTATGGCCATTGTTTGTCTGTCGGCTTTGGTTCAGGCTTCTGTGCTGTGTCGACCACAATGGCCTGCTTGCCCTTGTTGTCTCGATTGTTGGTGGAGCTACCCCCATTGTTAGTGTTGGTGTTGGGACGCCTGCCCTTGTCCTCTCCCTCCGAGATGTGCAATCCCAGTTGGCGAGCCTTCTTCAGTCGTTCTTCGGCGCTTGTGGCACGGATGATAAACGTCTTCCAGTCCTTGAATTAACTTTCGCCCATCCAGAGACTGATTGTTGGGAGCAATCTCTTTTGGCAAATTTCAATCAAGGAGGAATCCGGATTTCTAGACGGCAGCTTCATTACGGTTTGGCAAAACCGCTCAATGTAGTTCCTCGTGAGCTCTTTTTTTCCTTGGACAACGTCCATGAGAGTGGACATTGTGATGTCCTGTCCTACTTCATAGAATCTCTCCAAGAACATGCGTTTGAAGCCGACGAAGGAGTGGATGCAGTTGTCCGACAGATTGCGATACCAGTCGAAGGCGACTCCTTCCAATGCCCCGATGAATAATCGTGTGAGGATGGCATCGTCATGGGGCAGATGGTCGGTGGTGACCTCGAAGTAAGTGATGTACCGACTTGCGGAGGTCTTGCCATCATACGGGTTGATGTTGAACGGCTTATATCTTGGTGGAAATGGAACATCCCTCCAAGCAGCAGGGTACGGTTACCGAATTCTGAGGTCTTGAGAGTTTTCTCGAGTGTGAAACATGGCTCGGAGCTCCTGGACCTCTCTTCTCGCTTTGCGGGCCTCATCCACGGTGGTGGAGGCCGTTACTTCAGGAGGATTATTGCTCGGGTTCGGTGCTGCTGGATTCGAGTCCGCATTGACTGCGGGACCCGCGCTTGTTTGGCCAGGCGTCCCTCCTTGCAGAGTTGGAAGGGCCGCTTTGATCTCGTCCACAGACTTGACCAAGGCAAGCAGTATGGCCTCCAGAGTATCGATGCGTTGGCGATCACTGGAACCACCTTGGCTGCTGTCTGTCATGAATACCGTCTTTACGTGAGGAGAGATAGACGGAGCAGTGGAGGAAGTGCCCCCCGAATAAAACCCCTGTAGTGAGAAGTCATCGGGATATGTGGGAATGTTCTCCTCTGGTTCGGACTCAGAAGGAACAGTACCCCCAGTTTCCGAGTTCGTCTCATCTTGGAAATTGTGGAGTCCTCGGGGGCGTCGGGGAGAGTTGTTTCCCCCGGCTCGTATTCTTGGAACATCGGATTATCATGGATGTTCTGAGGAGTGCTACCCCCAGTCCCAGCAACCCCCAGTGGTATGGACGACGAATCTTCCACTGTAGCAGATTTCATCTTAGAACGGGTGCCTTGGAAAACTCCGGTGGTGGACACCCGCTTAGACGACAGTCTTTTGGTCAAAGTGGTTGAAATCTTCGGGCTGGGAACATTTGTCTTCTTCCCTCTCCCATCAGCGGGGATTTTTTGAGCAGAGTTGCAGGAGACGACGGGAAGGGCCTCGTCTTCTGAAGACGGCTGTTGCAGTCTTTGAAAGACGGACTGCCGGTCTTTTCGCTCCGTCGCGTCATTACAGCAGCAGTTGACGATGACTTGGGTGCAGTGACGTCCGTGGGAGGACTCTTTGCACCCCGACGCATCTTCTCTTTCCTTGCGTTTGTGGAGGATGGCCTCACGCAAGTCAGATGGGTCTGGATCGACCATGTTTGTTTCCTGGATTTTGGAAGACTTTTGCGAACCTCTCTGCCCGTTTGCCGCCGGGGCTGGACTCGAGTGGTTCTGTACAACTTCCCATCTGAGGCCCGCATAACGGTATGCGGGACGCTCGGATGGTCAGAGGTTGGATCAGCGGATCGAGCTTGCCAAACTCGCGATGCCCTAGACTTCTTCGCTCTAGTGCATACAGGTACATAGTAGGAAGAGTCTAAGTGATACTGGAGAGAGTCAGACATGTCTTCTTGGGAGCACAAGTGATCAGGACCATAAAAGAGGCGGTCGAAGACAGAGCCGCGTGGAGTAGGCGTCATGCGGCTGTCATCAACCATCTTCATGCGGCTGGCAGACGTAGCCGCATAGGTTTTCTTCATGCGGCTGGGAATCTCAGCCGCATAAGTTTTTTTCATGCGGCTGGATGATCTGGCCGCATAGACTTTCTTCATGCGGCTGGCAGATTCACCCGCATGAGCCTCCTGTATGTGGTTGGCAGATTTGGCCACAGGAGTGTTCGGCTTCTTCTTGTGGCGCATAGAATCACTCTTTGTCCCTGCAAGTCCAGCATCGTAGTGCTTTCCTCTGCCGGACTTGGGGATAGCAGACTGCTCTACGGTTCGAAGTGGAGCCGTATGAGAATCGCCTTCGCCGTCTTGGGTAGCAGAGAGTACCCCGTCCAGAGCTTGTGGAGGAGCAAATGATTTTGGCCTCCACTCGTAGCGAGCTTTCTTTGTGCGGGTTCGCTTCTGGATTGGGCCAGCACTTTCTTCAGAGGGCATTTTTTCAAATGCCTGTTGGTCGAAGCGGACGACCATCTTCTGTTGCGTGGAGCCAAGTTTAGCTGCATCCGATTACGTCACCAACTCCTCAGCCATGGAGAAGTTAGTCCCCAGCAGAGTCGCCATCGTGTTTGCCATGAAATTAAAAGAGCAGAACAATTATCGTAGGACTGGACTTTTACTTCACAATACAAACTCGCTTGTACAAAGAAAGCCTAGGGACAAAAGCCTAGGTACAGAAATCTAAGTACAATTGTTCATTTTAGATTCTGGGGGGTGACGGTAGAGGTTCGGGAAAGCGACGGCAGCTCTGCCTTACTCCTTGGACGATCGGGTGCAGCCTTGGCTCTGTAGAAGAACTGCTGGGCATTGATGAAGAAATGATACCTCTTCAGGCTCTCTGGCTCTCTCTGTATATCTGTATATCTTTCTCCGTCTCTCTGTATGTGTGTCTCCGTATATCTTCGCAAGGGAATGGCACCTTGCTATTTATAAGAGTGGGGGGGCCTCATTAGGGTTTGCAATGATTGCCCATTCTTGAAAGTTGGCGGCTAAGGATCATTAAATCTGGGCCGTTCATTTAAGATTTGAGCAATAAATGTGATTGCATCAAATCTTTCGTGGGTAATTAATGCTGATTGACATAAATCCTCCCGATTTATCATGCCAACCTCGGATTCTTCGACACGTGTCTTTAATTGGCTTATTTACAAATGATCTGATTTGATCCCAATTTTTGTTGGGATTTGTGGAGAGATTTCGATCAATCTGATGCCACGTGCCCTACTGTCATGCCACGTGTCATAACAGCAGAAATCTGAGCCGCATAAAAGTTGCTCCTCATTGAGCCGCATAAGACTGGCCACGTGTCAAGGCTGCTTGAGAGTGGTCCCCTTCTTTGTGAGCCACATGAAGATAACCTTCGTGATCCGTATGGGGCAGCCTTCGCTTGAACCGCATGGAGATAGTCTTCGTGAGCCGCATGGGACTAGTCTTCGTGAGCCGCATGGGGCTGATCTTCGTGAGCCGCATGGGGCTGATCTTCGTGAGCCGTATGGGGGAGCCTCCGCTTGGGCCGCATGGGGGAGTCTCTACTTGGGCCGCATACGACTGTCCACGTGTCAAGGTCGTATGAAGGTTTCTGACTCTCGGGGGATCGTGTCAGAGATTTTCTTCGCTTCCCAAAGAGTCCGTCATTATGAGGGAGTCATAATGATATCTTTATGTCAGAACTGTCACCTTGTCAGAGCTATCAGCCGTCAAGGCATATAATATAGTAAAGGACAATCGGAAGAGCTGTTTGTAGGCCACGTGGCTCCGTATAGAACCTGTTCGAGCCGCATAGACGCTCGAGCCGCATGGATATTTGAGCCGCATGAACTCTCTGGGCCGCATGGGGATCTCTGTTGATTTTGGGCCGCATAAGGCCCCCCTGCTGCCATTGGGCCGCATGAAGCTTTCTGGTTTTTTTTTCAGTCGCATGAGACTCCCCTTTTTTCCTTATGCTTGTGAAGGATCACTTCTCGTAAGTCAAGGACATCTCGATCAACCTTTGCACTCGCTTTGTGGACCCGGGTATCTCGAGCACACGAGTGCGTAAGTATCATGTTCGCTTCTCGATGTGGGACTAGTAAAAGTACTTGTCCTTGATCTTTGTTGGGAGACTCTTGAGAACCACCCTATCTGTTTGCCGCCGGGGGCTGGATATAGGCGGTTCTGTACAACTTTCCATTAGAGGCCCGCGTAGCGGGACGCTCTGATGGTCAGAGGTTGGGACAGCTGACTGAGCTCGATGAGCCCGCGCTGCCCTAGACTTCTTCGACTTAGCACCCGAAGGTGCATAGTAGGAAGAGTCCAAGTTGGTAGGAAGGAAGAGAAGTAGGTGCCCTTTTTGAAGGAGGAAAGGGGGCTATATTTATAGAATGGAGTGAGCCCTTTCTTTTTCTCCTTTCCGATGTGGGACTAAAAGCAATATTTTCCATGCTTCTACACTCATAACTCTCCCCACCTACCATCCCATAGGCAAGGACATCTTGCTTCTACATGAGAACCCATTTTTATGGATCAATTATCTTCCTCTCGTGATCCTAAGAGAGTTTAGAACCTGACATTTTTGCATTTGAAAGTTTTATTTTTGTAGATCTAGAGATTTGTCATTTTCGAATTTTTGGGGGTTTTGATCTGTCAAACTCCTTTATTTTCAAGTTTGATCATTCCTGGTTGTTGAGGTTCTTTACGCTCATGTTTAGACTGAAGGTCTCATGAATTTAGAGTCCTGGTAACTCTTTACGCCCACGTTTATACGTGCCCGCGTATTATCCAGCTTTACGCCCACGTTTTAACGTATCAGTGTAATATCGAGCTCTACGCCCACGATCATTCGTGTCAGCGTGAATCTGGTTTTACGCAAGTCTATTCTGGCTTGGCGAATTCTTTTACGCGTAATGACATTCTCTTACGCGTATTCCTTTACGCATAAAATAGTTTCACGCGTAACGATACTTTTACGCGTGCAATGTTTCGTGCGTAACAATACCCTTTACGCGTATAATGTTTTACGCGTTATCTTTACGCGTACAATGTTTCACGCGTAACGTTACTTTTTACGCATACCAGATCCATGCGTAAACTTGACTCTTTACGCATACAATGTTTCACGCGTAACATCACTTTTTACGCGTAGCTCCGTTTTACGCGTGCTTCTTGGCTCGGCGTTAGACGGGTTTTATGCACAACGTTGTTCCTTATTGAGCGTATCCCTTTTTACGCGTACTCATTTACGCGTAAAGATATCCTTTTATGCGTACATATTTTACACGTAACGTTACTTTTTATGCGTACTATATTTTATGCACGTACAATGTTTCATGCGTAACATTTTTCTTTTCACAACTTCTTTCATGCGTAAACTTCCTTACGCGTAAATTATTGAGCGTACTCCTTTTTAGTACATGGCATTTCTCTATTATATCCTTACGCCTTTGGACATGAACCCGATATAATCATGATATGTTAATATTATTAATACAGACTGCTATGTGGAATGTGCCTTGTGTCTCGATTGATTCATGGATACCCAGTATGACTGGAACTTAACCCTGAGAGTTATAGACTCGACCATACTAAATACTAGTTTGACTTTCATGCCTTGGCACGAATTGACATTGATTGTTACCTTGACTAAATGATTGATCATGCGTTCCTAGTTGGAACTAAAGGGACTGGCTAGTCGTCTTACTGAAACTGAATGAGACACGTTCATATTAACTATGAACCATTGCAATCGACCAGCCGATCCCGAACATTGACATATGGACACGTGCAGGCTTCAACTGATTTTTCTATAAAAGCGGCATGTGTACTTTACAGTCAAGGCATGATTATTCCGTGGCTAGGTTTGATTGTTGCATTACGCTATGTAAGACCTACAACCTAACCGCACGGGCATCGTTGTAGAGTTATGCATATCGTACCTTGTACGAAAGTGCTCATCCTGAATGACCATGATCTACGGCATGGGATTTCAATCAACATAGGGACTATTAAGTTAAGTAAAATAACGATTGCATGGAGAGAATGGATTCCTGAATTCTTATATGACAGCCATCCTGGGACAATTAGTGCCTCGACATGCCGGCTGGTTCCCACAGATACTGCAAATCTGCCACACGGGCAGGAAGCGGTATCTGCTTATATTATTTATTGTATATTGACGACCGGCATCCCGCTAGTACTCGTCTAATTCATGATTGGCGCAATTGATCGTTGGATAGACTAGCCTTGCTTGTACATAGTAAGAACTGAGGAATCCTTATAACATATTTCCAGGATAACTTGGAACTCACAGTTAGCAAGCCGTAGTAGTTGTATTGCCGTTAAATTGATTTGTTTGTGTATTGTACCTACTCTATTAACTACTGAGATGATCAGAATGTCAGGACATGATGGGTCAACTTCTGTCCTTGTTTGGTTGGAAAGTTGGTTTGAAGTGTCGTGATGTTGTGTGAATTCCCGTAGCAAGCGGAGACTTATTATTATATTCTTAAAACTTATTACTGGTTTTAGTTCTCATATCGTACTTTTTTGTGGTACTTGCTATTAGAGGTCTAACCTCTCTAGTTTTGCATGGCCAGATTTCGAGCCAGTTTTCGAGGACTCAGCTTACCTCTACCTCCAAGATGGTCAATTCTACAGGGATGATCGCAGGAGGACACGAGTGGGTTTCTTGCTTCCCGTTCGTTTTTCTACTTACTTTACTTTTGCCTCTTGGCACCGACATGTTAGTCAGATTATCTTGTACTTACCTTTACATAATTGTAACTAAGTCAGACTGCAGCTGATAACAATTGTGTATACCTTGCTATATCATCTGGCTATATTTTGTGAAGCCAGATCTCAAGAACATTTTGACTGAGCATTTGGGATGCCTTACTGCTTTATCTTACATGTTCTTTATTATTGCTTCTTGTTTGAATGATTGAGACAATAGATGTCGAGTGACCATAGCGAGACTTTCATGTAGTATGCACCCCCTTGTCTTTTAGACATCATTGATCGTATTATACGGTATTCATCTACCCGTAATACGTAGCTGGCTGAGTCATTCCCCCGCTCTCCGGTATTCTGGTTCTGGAGCGTAACAAGGGTACTTGTTCTTGATGGTGATATTGTTCAGCGCTCGGTAGTCGATGCACATCCGTACGGTTCTATCCTTCTTTGGCACGAACAAAACTAGTGCTCTCCAGGGTGAAGCTCCATCTCTGATAAATCCCTGGGCCTTCAGTTCGTCAATCTTGTCCTTCATCTCCTTAGCCTCTTTGGGGTTGACTCTGTGGCATCCTCGAGAAATAGGGGAAGAGCCGGAAACTAGATCAATGGTGAATTCCACACCTCGATCCGGGGGAAATCTTGGAAGACTATCAGGAAAGACGTCCATGAATTCCGCTATGATAGGATGAGGAGGCCCGGGTTCTTCGGTGATAGATGAGTAGATAACACTCTCCATATCTTCCGGAGTTCGAGAGATTTCAAACTCTGGTTCTCCTGGTGGACTGAAGACTACACATCCTCTGTGACAATCTATCAGCGCATGCTGCTTACTTAGCCAGTCCATCCCTAGGACTACATTATAGTTGGGTAAGGGCATGACAAGTAAGGGTGCAAAGAATTTGTGGCCTGAGATAGTTATGGGGCAGTTACAGGTCTCGGTGATGGGTATGGGTCCACCACCGGTCATAAATCTAGATATCATCTTGCTAAACCCCGTAACTAGGTGATGTGCAGAAATAAAATTTGATGATATAAAACTGTGTGATGCACCCGAATCAAATAATGCTAAAGCAGGATATGAATGCACATAAATGGAACCTATGATGACATCAGCGGTGGGTTCCTGCTCTGGCTCTTGCTCGTCTACTGTTAGGGAAAAAGCTCGCCCAGCCTTCTGTTGGTGTTGCCCAAACTGTTGTTGCTGAGTGGGTAGGGGAGCTTTCTGCTGTTTTGTTCCGGTCCGGTTGAATGCCGTGGGGCAGTCCCTCACTTGGTGGGTGGCAGACCCACAAACTAGACAGTGTCCTAGTTTTCTTACAGATGTTCGCCTAATGTCCTGGCCTCTTACAGAAATTGCAGACAGGGATCTGCTTCTGAGGCGCTCTGTCATTTGTCCTTGCCTGTTGGTGCTGTGCTAGTGGTGAGAAGGCCTGTTGTGGTTGTTGATGTTGGGCCTCTTCTGGTTACTCTGGAAATTGCTTGTTCCAGAATACTCCCTTTTGAACGAGCAGGCTGACTCTTCTCTATATCCTGAGCTCGTATTAGAATCCTCTCGTACGTCTTGGTGTCGCCTGCGATCACAAGGGTGCGAATCTCTTCCCTCAGTCCAAATCTGAATCTTTCAGCACGATCTGCGGGGTCAACAACCAAGTTCTTGGCAAAGAGACTAAGTTGACCAAACACTGCCGCGTATTCACCAACGGTCATGTTCCCTTGTTTCAGATTCTGGAATTGTCTTTCCATCTCCCATAACTCTGATGTTGGAAAGAACTTCCTGCGGAACAACCTCTTGAAGGTGTTCCAGTCAAGCTGCCTGTCCGGGAGTCGGGGTTCATTCCGATACTAGGTGCTTGCTACATCTAGCAGTTGGAGTCCTACAGCTTCAACCTGGAGGTCATCTGGAAGTCGAGCGACGTTGAGGAGATGCTCCATGCTATCGAGCCATTCGTCGGCATAGATGATTCCCTCGGTTCCCTTGAAGGGTCGAGGGCCTAGCTTCTTGAATTTCTCTATATCGCCGACCTTAGCAGGCCTTGGTTCTGATTGGGTTGCTTCTCCTCTCTCGAGGGCAGCCATAGCCACGTTATGGGCATTCTCCATGTCTTCTCTCATAATCGCAGTTTGTTCGCGATGAGCTTCAGCTTGGGCTCTCTGGGCCTCAAGCACTCCTCGTAGCAGGCCTACGAGGTCGGTGGGGTCCATGGGCACTGGTGGGGCACCTGGAGCGGGCATTACCGCAGGGGACTGCAGCTCAGTCCGAGAAGATGTAGGATCTGCCACCGAAGTTGTAGGAGTATAAACTCCACGGGGTGCTGGTACATTATGGGAATGATCGGTCAGCTGCAGAGGTGTTGGATCCGGACTTGCTTTGGAAGGTGGGGTATGATCAGGTGATTACACCCCATCGCCAGCAGTGTTGGTCTTGTCTGTGGCCATACTCTGGGAGGTTTAGGATGCAAAACATAAGCAAGGTAGCCTACCAGTCTATAACAAACAAAAATATTTATTTATAATATATTTCGGTCCTATGTTGTGACAAATTAATGTTCTAGTGTTCTAATTGTTTCTAGATATGTTTTTCTAAGTTGTTGATCAAGACTTGCATGGGCCACCACTAAAAACATGTCACGACCCGATCCCTAATTGTTGGATCGAATCGGATCATGCCCAGCCTGCACCATTGTGAGACGGCGGCAGTAAGCTGTTTCTAAATGCAGGTAATCTCAACAACAATTATATTTGTCACAACACTAATTTACGAACTTTAAAAACTTTAATTGTTCAACACAGAGAAATACATCTGAAATTAAAACACTGAAATGAAAAGTCTGAAATAAAAAGTCTTCAACTTCAACACAAAGAAACTAGAAATGAAATAGCAAGTCGCTAAATAGCCGGCTCATCGCCACGGGATCAGCATCTTCTAAGTGAGACTCTGGAGGTACTGCAGGGTACAGCACGGGATCATAATAGCTATTGAACAATAGCTCAGCATCATCAATGTCACTTATTGGGGGGGTCCAGTCAGGAAAGGAGCAAAGTAGAATTATATATATCTAACAGTTCAAATAGTAACAAAAATTTGCAATTTTAAACAGTTTGAAATACTTGAACAATATTATCCAGCAATTTTTCCAGCAATTCAATATTTGAAAACAATGTGATTTGAATAGGTAATGTATATGACCGGCTTGGGTTGTACAATAGCGTCCTAGCGATGCGATACGACTTATCTCCATGTGTAGAGGGGTAAGCTCGCATAATATGCAATATGAAGGTATTGGTCATAAGCACTACACTACTCCCCCAATATCCCACAATCAATATTTGAACTCTGGAAGAGATGTAGCAACGTGGTTTAAGCATGCAAGATAACAATTACTAATTAAATTACGAGATAACATAACCGTACTTGTCTTTGTTTGATTGATTGGATTTGGATGTTGATACCGGGAAGGAGATCAGATATGTCCTCGAAACCCTACAGTTTGAGAACTCTGACTTACAAACATAAGGAAGCCATTTCTAGGTGTGCTAGTTACAATCTCTAAAAGCAGGTCCTAGTCAAATTTTAAGTTTTTTAATTAATCTAACGAGCAATACTCTATTGTCGCAACTACAATCGTCAATTTACAAAACAGGGTCAATTTACTGTTTTATTGGAAAAGATAGCATTTTCAGGTTTTTATTATTATTAAAACTTGGTATTTCATAATATATATACAACTAAGGTTTTCTTTATGTGATAAAAAACATGAATCTGTTAATTTACTAATAATTTTACTTAATGTGAGAAATCTTTATTAATTTTCATATATATAAAATAATTAGTAACAAATTAATTACGCGCCTAACTGTGAAATCAACAATCTCAGAAAATAACCAAAAATCTACACTACACAAACCAGAAAGAACGGAAAAACCTAAGCTACACAAATACAGGACCACAGAGAATAAAATAAAAGCTGGACTTATGTCCTTACAAATATTACATAAATTAAATTAAAATAAAACTGAGGCGAGCTTTGAGTGCCGTGAAATGGTCCAATCAAAAAGGCCGAGGCCCTGCACCCAAAATACTATAGGCCAGTAACAAGTTCTAAATAAAATTTAATCATAAACGTATAGGTAAGGGTAAGTTTCAGACTTGGTCATACAAATCTCATGTTGCATTTTAGCTTATGCCTCAACGTCCGAAAAATGTCGGTTTCGTTTGCATTTCGCTAGGGCCTATAGACCGATACGTTCATCGCCCGAAAGTGGTATCCGAAAGCCAACCAACACAAAAATCGTCAAATTTTAGGAACGGAACTCGAGAAATAAACCAAAAGGTTTTTAAAATATTTTAGAAAAATCGGGCAGCATCTCCTTTGTAACTAGGATGATCTAGCCACATTGGCGAGTCCCACACAAAATCCAGTATAACTCCAGCCTTCCAAATTCCATCCACCAAAACACATAACCATTTCCCAATCATTTCCATAAGCCAAACCAAAGGAAAAACCACAAAAACTCATGAAAATATAGCCACAGGTGTATAAGAAAATATCCACAAAACCCAACTAGAATTAACTAGGCCACAGAATGATTCCAAAAGGAGTTCGGAAAGTCCGAAACCAAAACTACAACAAATCGAGCCGATTTCTATAGCAGGAATGGAGACCATGTCATCATCGACTCTACGGGAGGGACGAACTACTGTGATTAATCAGAAATTACCCAATATCCGTTGGTCGGGGAGCCGCGGGATAACTCGGGAATACTGAAACATCGTTCGGACAACGGATCGGTGCTCGGAACAGCGATGGACAGCGGGCAGCGCTGTCACGGGGTCACGGAGCACGGGATCAGGGAGGCGGAGACGAAAGATGGCCGTGAGGGGGTCGCCGGCTCGGGCGCGCAGGGGTCGCCGGGCTCGGACGGAGGGGCGCTGGCCTGGGCGGCTCGGGTCGGAGATGACGTGCCAGAGGTTGCCGAGAGGGGGCGCGGTCGGGGTCGCCGGTGGGGCGCGGCCGGGGGTGCTCGGGTTAGGGCTAGGACTTTTGGAAAATTAGGGAAAGTGAGGATGAGGATGGAGAAGGAGATGGGGGTTTATATAGGGAGTAAAGCTAGGGGTTACGGGAAGAGGAAAAAGTGAGGTCGGCGGCGGTTACGGGAAGGGAAAGGGGTCATGGCAGTTTCGGAAGGGGAAGAGAAGGAGTTCGGGTGTGAACGGAAGGAAAGGTTCTGAGAAAGGAAAGGAATTCTTTTATTTCCTTTAAAAAGGAAATATGTATATATAAATATACAAAAGGATTAAAAGTTGGTTTAAAAAAAACTGAGATTGGGTTCGGTTTCAGAAACGATTCGAGATGGGTTCGGGACGGGTCAAGCTAAATAAAAATTCAATGAATAATTTTTAAAAATATGATTTTCCAAATTATAATAATAATAATAATAAACTGACCAAACTAATTAGCAAACAAAATCCAACAATTAAAAAAAATAAATCCAAAATTTACGGGTTTTACATACTGTTGAGTCCTCTGCTGCTGGAATGCTTGAGCCTGAGACGGCAAGGACCTCGGAGGCTGGTATTACTACTGCACTGGTGCTGGTCCCAAAACCGATGGACTGGTTAGGGTTGATGAAGATGAACTCGCTCTATGCGGGCAGGACCCTATCATGTGATCTGGTACCCCACAAGCCAAGCACAACCCCTGTGCTCTGCGACACTCTGAGACTACTTGTCCTGGCTTCCTACAATGAGTGCAGCCCATTGCGGAAGACTGCTTCTGCTTCTGCTACCGATAGTACATTGGTGTCGACTGCTGAACCAACGAAACTATGGTCGCCCTCTTAGGAGCTTCAATAGTCAAAGTTCTATCTGCCGGGGCTGGTGTTGACGACTGAGATAACTGACCATGAGGCCTCTTTCGACCCCCACTCGGTCTACTATCCTCTGTGAGGTGTACTCATGCCTCATAGCTGCTTGCAAAATAGCATCAAAGGTCTAATGCTCAAACTGCTCCACCGCTAGAATGATATCTAGGTGGAGCCCCTGCTAGAACCGTTGGGCTCGGTCCAATTCGGTTGCTACCAAGGTAGGAGAAAACCAACTAAGCCGTGAAAACTCGGCCGTATATCCGTCGATCGTCCTTCCCATCTGCTTGAGATTGCTGAATCTGGTCTGCAAATCATACCGAGCAACTGCATCAAAATACTTCGTATGGAACTTGTCACTGAATACCGCCCATAAGACATGCGTCACCAAACCAACTGCTTGCCTCGCCCACCAGCTGCGGGCTAAGTCCAATAATTGTAGGCGCTCTACGGCCACCTTTTCATCCTCTAGAATTCGAGCGGCCTCCAGAATGATCTCTATATCATGAAACCAAGCATCAGCAGCAATCGCATCTTCACTGCCGTCAAAGAAGGGAGGGTTCAAGCGCTTGAAATTGTTGGCCGCATTGTTCCCTTGATAACCAACTCTGTCTATAGCATCTTGTACTATCTAGTACAGGGCATCGCCCCGACGATCTTGTGATGCAAGTATTTCCCTGATGAGTCCCACCAGGGCTCTATTGCCAGACTCTGCAGGCTGGACTGTTTGAACCAGTGGCTCTAGACCTCCGAAAGGCATGGCTCGGAAGGCTGCCCTCGAGTGCTGGGGTTGGTCCCAGGTTGCTGCTGGTTCACTGGAGGCAGACAGAATATAAGTTTCAACACGAGATAACACTTGCTCGGCGGCTAAACGCATCAAAAGAATAATTTTACAGTAGAGTGGGAGAGCAAAATAAGTGTAAGCCCCTAGTTTTAAAAATATTATTTTTATATTATTAAATAGTGTTTATATCCCTAAAATAAATTATTATAATTATTAGAAATTTTTTTAGAATTTTTAAATGATTTTTAATTAATTTTTAAAGCAAAATATATCATTTTGTAAATATTTGAATTGTTTTAATATCAATTTCTAATAGTTTTAATTATTTTAAAATCGAATTGCAAAATCTGATTTGTCTGTGCAAATTAAATTTTGCACAGAACCACAGCGGGGGTCTATATGCAAATTGGATTTTCATTTTCTAAGGCGGTGGGCTTATGTGTAATTTTCTATTCTTTAGGGGGCTTTCTGCAAAACCTAACCCTAACCACCCCCGACGACCATCGCGCTGTCGTCGTCTCCGACTAACCCTCGCCGAAACCCTAACCCTAATCCTAATCTAAAACCCTAATTCGACCGACCTACAGCCCTATAAAACTACCCCGACCCCAAACCCTAACCCTAGACTTTCCCCGACCACCCCAACGACCACCACAGTGCCGCCCAACCCCATTTTCTTCCCCGCCGATCGCCCTAGCCCAGCCCGACGCCTACAGCCCACGTCGACGCTTCCAACCACCACCAATCGACGTGCCTCGCCGAGAGGAACCCAACGCCACCCCTCACCGCCGACCACGATGACTCCTCCGCCCTACAGCAGCCCCGTTCTTCGACCTGAAGCCGGACACGTACGTGTCCTTTTGTTTTTACTTTGCTGTTGTGTCTCGTTTTTACATAGGAGACTCGACCCGTGTCGGTGAGTGTGATGGTGGACTCGGACACGAGAAACTCGTGTCGTAGGAGTCGTACAAACCCAGGACACTGGACTCGTGTGTCTTCGTGTCCCAAACTGTCAGGACACGAAGACACATGACTAAGGGTTAACGGATTATTAGACTGCTATCGGGTTAAAACCCATTAACTTAAAAACCATAATATAACTAACCCTAACCCTATCCCTAAACAACTGACTCGAGCTGACCCCCTAGCCAGCCCGGGCTCGCTAAAACCCCCCTGCCCTTGGCCGAGTTCGAGCCCCCCTTTCCTTTCTTTTTGGTTTTATTTGTTTTTAGTTTATTTTATTATATATATGTATATATGTATTTATATATATATATGTATATATGTATATGTATTTATGTATATATATATTATTATATATATACTGTTATATATCTATATATATACTGTATTTGTATATATATATATATATTTTATATTTAGTATTTATATATATATATATATATATATATATATATATATATATATATATATATATATATATATATATGTATATTTATTATATGTATATATCCATTATATATATAAATATCTATATATTTATATATATATATATATATATATATATATTATTATATATATACTGTTATATATCTATATATATACTGTATTTGTATATATATATATATATATTTTATATTTAGTATATATATATATATATATATATATATATATATATATATATAAATATTGTTGTTGTATATTTATATATGTATTTCAAATTCTACTTTGTACAAAATATTATTATGTAAAAATTTCACAAGTTATTTTATTATTGTGACTTGTATATTTTACCACTTTAAAATATATTATTTATATTTAAATTCCTGTATTTATTAATCATGGCCAATTGATGTCCAAGCCTAGTATGGGTTTTTGGGCCCAATTGTGTCTAATACATTCAGAGTCTGTACAAGTCATATTGGACTTGATTCATGTCTTTAGGTCCTGTATCTGGACTTCGGTTCAATTTCGAATACATGGACAAAATAGTAAATAATTAATTAATTATTTTCCAGAAACTGTTACTTGCTGTTTTTGAATTTTATATATATTTTAATTGCTGTAAAAATCTGGGAAAAATTGTATTTAAATACTATGTTAATTTAGTTAATTTATTGTAATTTTTCCAGCATTTAATAAGTACATTTGTCATTTTATAAAAATAGGAAAATAGAACTCATTTTCAGGATACATATGTTTGCTGATTTTTAATAAATATCTATGAGGGTTTATAAATTCCAAAAAAATTAGTATAAATTTCTATAATTAACAAGAATCATTTTGGCACTTTATTTTATATAAAATTGAGCTTTTTGTCTATCTCAAAAATTATTGAAACACAGTGTACAGTTTGATTTATTTATTGAATAGTTACGATTTGTAATGATTTGTGTTGTTTTGAGTTATTATAGTATTGGACCTCATCCTACACTAGTGTAAAGGCCCTAGAAAGCCAGTTTGGGTATTGCATCACCCCATATTGGTCTCCTATGCTAAAGTCATCATTTGGCTAGGTGTCCTGTTAGAAAGTCGTATTGCATCACTAGTGTCTTAGTGTTTAACGTAGTATAAAAACTAAGTTCATGTATTATTTTACAGTTACGAGTCACCAGGCATCTATAGCATTTCTGCCGCTACCTTGCTTTGCTAAAGGCAAGTACCTCTACAAACTTTACATACTGCTATAACAATAAAATGTGATTTTCCAACCATGTTAAATGCTGATCCTTGGGGTAGCAAGTTAAATTTTCACATGTTGTATTACTTTTAGTCTCTACCATGCTTAGGACAGTTTTCATATCTCTCACATGTTTAACAATGGGTTAAGGGGAAACTGTTAGTAGTGTACGTGATCCTGACCCCCTTCTCCGTATGTATTTACCGAGCACTGTTACATTCTATATGTAACTTTGTCGTATGTCTGATCCCGCATTTGTGTATGGACATACACCGATGCCGTTAAGGGTACGCATGTACACTTCAGAAAATTGATATGTACCACTGTACATCCTGATTACCTATTGACTGAGCACTCACCTACTACAGTTTTAAACTTTAAAACAAATAATTATTGCCATGATAAAATGTATCTAAAAACTGGATAAAATAAGATATATCATTTTATTTCTTTCTATCACATGATCAGTATTATAGTTTGTTAGAATCTGTACTTGCTCCCATCCTGACAGGATAATGTTGTAGGTATACTTACTGAGGAGGAGTTGCTTTGCGATTCCTATTATGGAGTTGATGCCAGGGACCAGATATTATCTTACGAGGATGTACCTGCGGGAAAACTCGTCTAGTTGCATAGTTGCTCGGGATATTTTAGAGTAGTCATGTATTAGACTGCGTATTTTATAACTGGACCTGTATCCAGTTTTACATTTTGGACTTGTACTTGGAACTTACTTATATACGAGATGACTTTTGTGTTTGGAACATTTCTGACTCTTTATTACTTATAGAACTGTTAGCATATTTTAGTCTTATCTTGGTATCTTTAGAACAGCTTACTACGCTTTATCTCAAGCGTAGGCTGGACATGACTCGGCCCGGCCCAACAATTTGGGTAGCAGATCGTGACATGTTTTTAGTGGTGGCCCTTGCAGGTCCTAACAAAATTGTTTGGTTACGTCATTGTACCAAGCTTGCCTGTAATTAGGAACTTAAGGTAATTAGACAACACTAGGAATGACGCTTAGAATACCTAGAGGAATACTAGGATTACAACATAGGAAACACATCACATCATATGCTCGCTATTACAATTAGATTTCTTGTTTATGATTGTTTACTTTAAAGAGTCCTTATAAGTCCTTTTTATTTATTTAGATGGTGCTTACTCGCTCATCCCAGTATGTCACACATGCGAATGGCACACTCCCTATCCAGTCGGTTGACCAGTTGACCGATGCACCTCCACCTCCACCTCCACCTACCATACTCTCCCACTCCATAAATCTACCAACCCAGATGCCTCCACCACCTTCCACATTACAGACCCAGCAGGACCCGATACTCCCACCACCACCTATTACTATACCTGCCTAGGCTTCCGTCACTCTCGACGGGAACCAACTGCTCACTTTGATCCAAGGGTTCCTAACGACCCATCAGGAGCAGACCACCTTACTCCGTCAGAGCATGGAGTGTTCTGAGGAACGTGCCATGGTCCCACCACCTGTAGAGCAACGACAGAGAGCGGGGACAATCAAGGACTTCATGGGTCTGAACCCCAAAGAGTTCTTAGGGACTGAGGGCATCGTAGTAGCAGATGACTGGCTAGACTCAGTAGAGGGGAAGCTCCTTGGAGCTAGGTTGTCGAATGACCTCCAGGTTGAGGCAGCAGGTTTTTTGCTGATAGACTTGGCAGGAGTTTGGTTCAGGAATGAGCCGCTATTCGTGAGAGAGAAGGCCACTTGGGATCAGTTCAAGACCCAGTTCAAGAAGAAATTCTTCTCGACCACCGCTAGGGTAGCCATGGGGCTACGATTCCAGAACATCCAGCAGGGGAATCGTTCTGTTGACGAGTATGCAGCAGAGTTTAGTCGCTTGAGCCATTTCGCTCCTAGTCTAGTTGCAGACCCAGAGGAGATGACACGTAGGTTTTGCCATGGTCTAGTTCCAGACATTGGCATTCTGATAGTGGCGAATGGTACGACTGACTACTACCAGAGACTAGAGTTGGCCTGGAGCATAGAGGAGCGTCTTCAGTCTTGCAAGAGGCCGGCTTCTGTACACCTTGAGGGACCCTCCAAGCGTCAGGATTTCCAGTCGAGAGCACCGACACCGCATCAGCAGACATACCGTCCTCCCATACCTCATCACCCAACCCTACCAGCTAGAGCCTTGGGACCCTGGCAGCAGAAGAGAGCTTTGTGTGTATTCTGTAGGAGGCCAAGCCATGACGCTATCGTCTGTAGGAAGAGGTTAGGGTAGTGTTTAGCTTGTGGATCTACCACCCATCAACTTCGGGACTGCCCAGTCGCGAGGGTACCAGGTGCCGGACTACCGTCTAGAGGACCGCCGCTTCCGACTCAGCAGCAGAGGTTTGGGCAACATCTGCAGCAGCAGAAAGGACCCCAGGGGAAGACTTATAGTCTGGCTCTTGAGGCAGAGCTGGAGCAGGTTTCGGAGCCAGATTATTTGGTTGACATCATCACAGGTCATGTTTATTTGCATACTTTTCTAGCTCTATGCTTGTTTGTTTCTGGTGCATCACATAGCTTCCTGTCATTAGAGTTTTTGCATAAATATCACTTATTAGCTACACCTACCGAGGAGATGAGTAGAGTAATGACGGGAGGCGGACCAGTGCCTATTAGAGCTATCTATAGATGCTCTATTACTATAGCCGGGAGAGAGTTTAGGGGACGATTCTTCGTGATGCCACTCCCCGGGTATGATATCATATTGGAGATGGACTGGCTTAGCTATGCCCATACAGCTATAGACTCTCATGAGGGTAGTATTTTGTTCAGTCCTCCAGGTACAGCACCATTAAGTGTCACGAGGACAGGGCCGGAGATCAGCCTAGAGCCGAACTGTTGTGCGACAGTTGGGGAGTTAGCACCGCCACACCCTATCATTAGGGAGTTTATAGATGTATTCCCAGAGGATCTTCTAGGACTTTCGCCTGACAGAGATATGGAGTTTACTATAGATTTAGTACCGGGTTCATCACCAGTATCCCGGCCTTGCTATAGAGTGAACCCCAAGGAGGCCGTGGAGATGAAGGAGCAGATTGATGACCTGTTGAAAAAGGGTTTCATTCGATCTAGTACTTCTCCATGGGGAGTGCCAGTGCTTTTTGTGTCGAAGAAGGATGGTACAGTTCGGTTGTGTTTTGACTACCGGGCGTTGAATACCATCACCATTAAGAACAAATATCCTCTGCCCAGGATAGATGATTTGTTCGACCAGTTGAGTGGGGCGAAGGTGTTTTCCAGGATAGATATGAGATCCGGTTACCACCAGGTAAAAGTCAGGGCTGCAGACATCCAGAAGACGACGTTCTACACGAAGTACGGGCAGTACAAGTTTTTGGTGATGCCATTTGGTCTCACAAATGTGCCAGCTGTCTTTATGAACTTGATGAATAAGATATTTCACCAGTATCTTGATAAGTTCGTCGTAGTATTTATCGACGACATCCTGATATACTCGAAGACGCTGGAGGAGCACGCAGAGCACTTGCGGACAGTTTTGGGGATTCTGAGGCAGGAGAGATTGTTTGCCAAATTGTCGAAGTGCGAGTTCTTTTTGGACCGAGTGAAGTTTCTCGATCATATAGTCACTGGAGAGGGGATCTCGGTGGATCCCAGAAAGATTGCTGCCATTGAGAAATGGAAGGCTCCGACGTTAATTTCAGAGATCAGGAGTTTTCTGGGTTTAGCCGGCTATTATAGGAAGTTCATCCAGGACTTTGCTAGGATAGCTGAACCCATGACGAAACTGACGCGGAAGGACGCAGAGTACATCTGGTCAGAGGACTGCTATGCAGCATTTAAGGAGCTGAAGAGGAGGCTGGCGACCGCTTCAGTTCTGACATTACCTTCAGGGTCTGGAGGTTTCACCATATACAGTGATGCTTCAGGAAAGGGGCTAGGATGTGTCCTACAGCAGCATGGAAAAGTGATTGCTTATGCATCTAGGCAATTACAGATTCATGAGCGGAACTATCCTACCCATGACCTAGAGTTTGCTGCGGTGATCTTTGCATTCAAGTTGTGGAAACATTACTTATACGGAGAGCGAGTGGAGATCTTTACTGACCACACGAGCTTGAAGTATGTGTTCACGTAGAAAGAGCTGAACATGAGGCAAAGACGATGGTTGGAGTTGATGAAGGACTTCGACATCGATTTACAGTATCACCCCGGGAAGGCAAATGTGGTGGCGGATGCGCTGAGCAGGTATCCGATGGCATGGTATCTGATAATAGATCCGCATTTGCGGGAAGATCTGGAGAAGCTCGGTATCAAGATGGTTCGGCCAGGATCAGTGATACAGATGATGGCGCTTGACATTCAGTCAGGTTTGATGGAGCAGATCAAGGAGGCACAGTCTACAGATGAGAGCCTTCGCAGACTTTGAGCCCAGGCTTTAGCTGGATTGCTGGATGACTTCACCGTAGCAGAGGATGGATCCTTGAGACATGGCAGCCGGTTATGCGTGCCGAAGGGAGAGCTGATCGAGGGAGTCTTGCAGGAGGTGCATCGATCGTGATATTCTATTCACCCTGGTGCCAACAAGATGTACCGTGACTTACGGGAACATCTTTGGTGGCACGGGATGAAGAGGGATGTATCACGTTTCATTTCGAGATGCCTAGTTTGCCAGCAGGTTAAGGCGGAACGCCAGAGGCCAGCTGGTCTATTACAGCCGTTACCTGTTCCTGAGTGGAAGTGTGAACACATTACGATGGACTTCGCCTCAGGGCTTCCTCGTTTCCAAGGAGGGAAGGATGCCATTTGGGTCATCGTGGACAGGCTGACGAAGTGTGCGTACTTCATACCCTTCAAGGTGGGGCTCTCCACCGAAAAGTTAGCGGAGCTATACATGCAGCAGATAGTTCGCTTGCACGAAGTACCAGTGAGCATCGTGTCAGACCGAGATAGCAGATTCACGTCCCACTACTAGAGGAGCATGCAGAAAGAGTTGGGCAGTCGACTCAAATTCAGTACAGCGTACCACCCGCAGACAGATGGGCAGTCCGAGAGGACGATACATACGCTAGAGGACATGCTGAGGACTTGTGTGCTGGACTTTGGCGGATCATGGGAGAGCCATCTGCACTTGGTAGAGTTTTTATACAACAACAGCTACCAAGCCAACATCGGTATGTCTCCTTTCGAGGCACTATATGGACGACGATGCTGTACACCGCTCTTTTGGGATGATGTTGGGGACAGAGTTATGCTTGGGCCAGAGATGATATTGGGATGATGTTGGGGACAGAGTTATGCTCAGGACAGACAGAAACACTGGGCCGATGCTAGTCGCAGACTGATGGAGTTCGCTGACGGAGATATGGTGCTGGTGAAGATATCGCCTACTAGGGGGACGATCCGGTTCGGACGAAGACGCAAGTTGAGCCCCAGATACATCGGGACGTTCGAGATACTTGGCAGGATCGGAGAGGTAGCTTACAGGGTTGCACTTCCACCCAACCTAGCAGGAGTTCACGATGTCTTTCATGTGTCTCAGCTGAGGAGGTATGTTCCGGACCCCAGCCATGTGCTAGATCATTCAGAGTTGGAGATCGGACCGAGCCTTGCAGTTACTGAACAGCCAGTGGAGATATTGGACAGGAGGAAGAAGAGGCTGAGGAACAAAGTTACACCCTTAGTACGAGTAGCTTGGAGCCATCACTCTCCGGGTGAATCAACTTGGGAGAGGGAGTCGGACATGAGGGAGAGATATCCTTAATTGTTCTAGCCAACAGCTGTGAGGGAACCACATGTTCCAGCTTGATACCCTAGAGGTTAGTCTTAATAGTAGCCTTAGTCTTTTGTTTGCATTACTTGCTATGATTAGAATGTTTGTAGAGTCTTCTATCCTTATGAATTTCGAGGACAAAATTTTTCAAGAAGGAAAGATTTGCAAGCCCCTAGTTTTTAAAATATTATTTTTATATTATTAAATAGTGTTTATATCCTTAAAATAAATTATTATAATTATTAGGAATTTTTCTAGAATTTTTAAATGATTTTTAATTGATTTTTAAAGCAAAATATATCATTTTGTAAATATTTGAATTATTTTAATATCAATTTGTAATAGTTTTAATTATTTTAATATCGAATTGCAAAATCCGATTTGTCTGTGCAAATTAAATTTTGTACAGAACCACAGCGGGGGTCTATATGCAAATTGGATTTTTCATTTCCTAAGGCGGTGGGCTTATGTGTAATTTCCTATTCTTTAGGGGGCTTTCTGCAAAACCTAACCCTAACCACCCCCGACGACCGTCGCGCTGTCGTCGTCTCCGACTAACCCTCGCCGAAACCCTAACCCTAATCCTAATCTGAAACCCTAATTCGACCGACCTACAGCCCTATAAAACTACACCGACCCTAAACCCTAATCCTAGACTTTCCCCGACCACCCCAACGACCACCACAGCGCCGCCCAACCCCACTTTCTTCTCCGACGATCGTCGAAGATCGCCCTAGCCCAGCCCGACGCCTACAACCCACGTTGACACTTCCAACCACCAGCAATCGACGCGCCTCGTCGAGAGGAACCCAGCGCCACCCCTCACCGCCGACCACGACGTCTCCTCCACCCTACAGCAGCCCTGTTCTTCGACCCGAAGTCGGACACGTACGTGTTCTTTTGTTTTTACTTTGTTGCTGTGTCTCGTTTTCACATAGGAGAGTCGACCCGTGTCGGTGAGTGTGATTGTGGACTCGGACACGAGAAACTCGTGTCGTAGGAGTCGTACAAACCCAGGACACTGGACTCGTGTGTCTTCGTGTCCCAAACTGTCAGGACACGAAGACACATGACTAAGGGTTAACGGGTTATTAGACTGCTATCGGGTTAAAACCCATTAACTTAAAAACCATAATATAACTAACCCTAACCCTATCCCTAAACAACTGACTCGAGATGACCCCTTGGCCAGCCCGAGCGCGCTAAAACCCCCCTGCCCCTGGCCGAGTTTGAGCCCCCCTTTCCTTTCTTTTTGGTTTTGTTTTGTTTTTAGTTTATTTTATTATATATATGTATATATGTATTTATATATATATATATATATGTATATATGCATATATGTATATATATGTATATATGCATATGTATTTATGTATATATATATTATTATATATATACTGTTATATATCTATATATATACTGTATTTGTATATATATATATTTTATATTTAGTATTTATATATATATATATGTATATTTATTATATGTATATATCCATTATATATATATATATATATTTTTTTTTTTTTCCATTATATATATATATATATATATATATATATATATATATATATATATATATATATATATTTATATATATGTAAATATTGTTGTTGTATATTAATATATGTATTTAAAATTCTACTTTGTACAAAATATTATTATGTAAAAATTTCACAAGTTATTTTATTATATAATTTTGTGCCTTGAATATTTTACCACTTTAAAATATATTATTTATATTTAAATTCCTGTATGTTATTAATCATGGCCAATTGATGTCCAAACCTAGCATGGGTTTTGGGGCCCAATTGTGTCTAATACATTCAAAGTCTGTACAAGTCATATTGGACTTGATTCATGGCTTTGGGTCCTGTATCTGGACTTCGATTCAATTTCGAATACATGGATAAAATAGTAAATAATTAATTAATTATTTTCTAGAAACTATTGCTTGTTGTTTGTGAATATATATATATATTTTGATTGCTGTAAAAATCTGGAAAAAAATTGTATTTAAATACTATGTTAATTTAGCTAATTTATTATAATTTTTCCAGCATTTAATAAGTAATTTTGGAATTTTATAAAAATAGGAAAATAGAACTCATTTTCAGGATACATATGTTTGCTGATTTTTAATAAATATCTATGAGGGTTTATAAATTCCAAAAAAATTAGTATAAATTTTTATAATTAACAAGGATCATTTTGTTACTTTATTTTATGTAAAATGGAGCTTTTTGTCTATCTTAAAAATTGTTGGAACACAGTGTACAGTTTGATTTATTTATTGAATAGTTACGATTTGTAATGATTTGTGTTGTTTTGAGTTATTATAGTATTAGACCTCACCCTACGCTAGTGTAAAGGCCCTAGAAAGTCAGTTTGGGTATTTTGTTACCCCACATTGGTCTTCTATTTTAAAGTCATCATTTGGCTTGGTGTCCAGTCAGAAAGTCGTGTTACACCACTAGTGTGATCTTAGTGTTTAACTTAGTATAAAAACTAATTTCATGTATTATTTTACAGTGACGAGTCACCAGGCATCTATAGCATTTCTGTCGCTACCTTGCTTTGCTAAAGGCAAGTACATCTACAAACTTTACATACGGCTATAACAATAAACTGTGATTTTCTAACCATGTTAAATGCTGATCCTTGGGGTAGCAAGTTAAATTTTCACATGTTGTATTACTTTTAGTCTCTACCATGCTTAGGACAGTTTTCATATCTCTCACATGTTTAACAACGGGTTAAGGGGAAACTGTTAGTAGTGTACGTGATCATGACCCCCTTCTTCGTATGTATTTACCGAGCACTGTTATATTCTATATATAACTTTGTCGTATGTCTAATCCCGCGTTTGTGTATGGACATACACCGATGCTGTTAAGGGTACGTATGTATACTTCAGAAAATTGATATGTACTACTGTACATCCTGATTACCTATTGACTAATCACTCACCTACTACAATTTTAAACTTTAAAACAAATAATTATTGCCATGATGAAATGTATCTAAAAACTGGATAAAACAAGATATGTCATTTTATTTCTTTCCATCACATGATCAGTATTATATGTTTGTTAGAATCGGTACTTGCTCCCATCCTGACAGGATAACGTTGTAGGTATACTTACTGAGGAGGAGTTGCTTTGCGATTCCTATTATGGAGTTGATGCCAGGGACCAGATTTTATCTTACGAGGATGTACCTGCGGGGAAACTCGTCTAGTTGCGTAGTTGTTCGGGATATTTTAGAGTAGTCATGTATTAGACTACGTATTTTGTAACTGGACCTGTATCCAGTTTTATATTTTGGACTTGTACTTGGAACTTACTTATATACGAGATGACTTTTGTGTTTGGAACATTTTTGACTCTTTATTACTTATAGAACTGTTAGCACATTTTAGTCTTATCTTGGTATCTTTAGAACAGCTTACTACGCTTTATCTCAAGCGTAGGCTGGACATGACTCGGTCCGGCCCAAAAATTTGGGTAGCGGATCGTGACAATAAGAAATCCACTCGTTGCCAGGGTTGCGTCTAGTGTTCACCATCTGGATAGAAGATAGGTAGATCCTCGGGTGCTACTCCGAAATCTGGCCATACAAAACCAGCTGGGTCAGACCCCAGAAAGAGCAAGTGCCACAAGGGAGGCTTCACTTAGGAACTAAAACCAGCAGGTTAATAAACAGAAGATATAAATAATGAACATGATTAAGTAACAAGAATACAGGGTTAGAATAAAATAAGAGCTTGCATTATGAAAATAAGAGGCAGAATATAATTCCTATGTTAACCACGAGGCAAGCATTCAGGCACGGCCAATCAAGTCTTACGGCTTGCTATCATTAGCTAACTAGGGTATCACAGGCCTAGTTACTAACAAGATGCATTTGAGATATTCCCAAGTCACAAGGTCTGCAGCTATCCAGGTCAGGCGAGGTTGCTTAGAGTTATCAATATTACATGAGTTGCATAGGTTACAAGATGACTTGGTGTACCTTAGTACATTTGTGTTCAAGAAGTGCCCACATATGACAATGG